>PVKC010000529.1:45560-65140 GCA_004027635.1 Crocidura indochinensis | reverse complement strand
AACTGTCCTAAAAATGAGAACCTATGAGGGAAATGGAGAGCCTGTCCAGAGTACAGGCGGGGGGTGGTTGGGGAGGAGGGAGATTTGGGACAATGGTGATGGGAACGTTGCACTGGTGATGGGTGGTGTTCTATACATGACTGAAACCCAAACACAACTATGTATGTAATCAAGGTGTTAAAATAAAAAAAAAAAAGAAACTCTGGTAAGGGGGTCAGAGAGATAGCATGGACATAAGGCGTTTGCCTTGCATGTAGAAGGTCGGTGGTTCGAATCCCAGTGTCCCATATGGTCCCCCGAGCCTGCCAGGAGTGGTTTCTGAGTGTAGAGCCAGGAGTAACTCCTGAGTGCTGGTGGGTGTGACCCAAAAACCAAAAAAAAAAAAAAAAAAACCTCTGGTAACTATAAACAATGGAATATTATGCAGCAGTCAGGAGAGGTGAAGTCATAAAATTTTCCTATACATGGATGTTCATGGAATCTATTATGCTGAGTGAAATAAGTAAAAGAGAGAAAGATAGACAAAGAATAGTCTCACTCATCTATGTGTTTTAGAAAAATAAAAGACCTTATTGTAATAATGCCCAGAGACAATAGAGATGAGGCCTGGAAAGACTAGCTCACAATATGAAGCTCACCTCTAAGAGTGGTGTATGCAGTTAGAGAAATAACTACACTGACAACTATCACAACAATGTTAATGAGTGAGAAAAGTAGAATACCTGTCTCAAATACTTGCAGGGGGGATAGGGGGCATCAGTGAGGGGAATGTTGAACTGGTGAAAGGGGATGTTCTTTATATGACTGAAACCCAATTATAATAATGTCTGTAATCAAGGTGCTTAAATAAAGATATTATTAAAAATAGTTTATTAATCTAAATACAAATGTCAAGAAAGAACTCTAAATGAATATAAATAATGTAAAGAATTATTAAAGCATAATAAAAATAAGCACATCAAATGTACAAAAGGTAAAATCAAAGAATTCTTAATTTTAATTTTATTTAGGGAATTAGTAGTTTATACAGCCTTTAAAACAATACGTTATATACACACTTAAGCTAGCATCTCAAATCATCACGGGGAATATAGAGTGTTTATCTAGTGAAGACTAACAGATACTGAGGGAAGTAAAGTTTAATTACCACAACATACAAAGCACCAAAATGGATCCCATTTGGATTAAAGATTAAAATACAAAAGGAAAATAAATTCATATTAAAATATAAGTGATATTATAATCTTTGAAAAGAAAAACTCCCATCTCCTCTTTCTCTTTTCCTCTTCTTCTTCCTCTTTCTTCTTATCCTCCTCTTCCTCTTCTTTCTTCTCCTTCTTCATTTGGAAGGGAAGGATTTGGACCACACTAGCTATGTGTAAGGCAATTTGACCCCAAGAAAAACTTTTCAATATGTGACATCAGAAACAAACAAACAAAAAAACTATCAATGAAAATTCTAATACAATTTATTGTGAAAAATTTAATAGAGGCTAATAAATTAAATATTTAGAAAAATGTCAACCTTGAAGATAATGGCAAACACACACACACACACACACACGGACACGCATGCATCCCGCAAGTCTCTCAAACCCTGGTGGCAAAACTGGGGGGAAAAAAGGTACAATTCCTACAGCTCCTGCTCAGCCCTTACCCTGGGCAATTGGATGGTAGATACAAGGCAGGTCCCAAATCAAGATTACCTTAGTGAACAGTTCTCTGAAATAGAATGATCTTGGCCTTTTGGAACACTTGAAAATAATCAGGGTTCCCTAAGAATTAGGGCAAACCTAAGATCCTTTAACTATAATGTATGCGAGCCCTACATACTTCTAGATTCAATGCTGAGGATCAGATACTTTCAAATTATATTTAGAAAGTGAAAGCAAGAACTAGATATGAACTAGATATTAGCTTTATAATCATCAGGGCAGGAAGTCAGTGGGAAAAAACAAACTCAAAGGAAGGCAGATAAAATTTTATTAAAGCAAATCCATGACCCTGGCAAGTCACTTATGATAATACTGATGATGTTCAAAATAATGTCCCCAACATCTAGAGAGAAAAAAACAATATATGGTATAAGTTATAATTCAAGAAAATAGCAATTGATGAAAAAATCCTAAGGTTCTTCCCCATTTTCTCTTTCCAAATACATTTTTGGAGAGAGAGATCTGTGTGTACTGTTTCAGTTTAGTGGGTTGTTTATTATATAATTTTGTTGTAGGGATGTTTAGAATATTTGGTTTGAGAAAAGAGAAAGAAAGTTGAAAAGTTCTTACTATTTAATGACAGGACATCAGGCCTGGTAAATTCTATGTTGCAATAAGTTTTTTGGTCTTTCTCCTCATTACAGACTGCCAACAATTAGTTAACTTTATTATACAGGCTAGTAGGCACATGTAGGGAAACTAATAAAAATATTTGTTGGGTTTATTATAGTCAAAATCCTTCAACTACTTGCCAGAAAACACTGCTATCATAGACCGAGGTCTGAAGGTCATGTAAACAGGTTTGTTATAAAGAATATTTTCATTAGCAGGCTCCATTGTGATGGAACTTGATCTATCTGAAAAACAACAACAACACAGATTTGTGAGAGAAAAAAACATACAAATGCAAAGCTTGTTATCCGGAAGAAATAATTTTAAAATATCTTCAAAGATATTTAAATATTAAATATATTAAATATAGAGGGTTTTAGGATATAGGGAAATGTGTTAAAAAAACATTCTAAAGTTTTTAGTCCTTGAAATTATCTTAAATCTAGCCTTAGAAGAGGAACTGGTTAGATGGTCCAAAAATGGGCACACCACATTCCTAGCCCTGTAGTGCATAATTCTGACCTTCATTACCATAGGTGTTGTTCTGGTTACCTCCAAGATGTGGACCAGGTGGTTCCTCAGCATATAGCCCTAGATCCTTCCAATGATGAGAAGTATGAGCTCTATAAAATTAAACAAAGATTAAAATTTAGGAGAAACTATTTAAAGACATTTATTAAATTAATTTAGATATTAATTATATAAATACATACACAAGTTGTAATACACTTGTGTATTAGGAATTCAAAATTTCTATTAGGAATTCAAAAATGTAGAAACCATTTCTTTAAGCCATTTCCAAAGAGTGAGAGTAATTTTCTGATTTCTTTTCCATTGGATTTTCTTTTTATTTTGAATAATATTCCTCACTGTCCATTCTCTCCCAAGGCAGCTATTTCAAAGAAAGGAAAAGATCAACAGTGGCAGCACCACAAATTCTAGAAATACTTTCCCATCACCTCTTAAGGGTGATTTCTCTACCTTGAGATGATACTGGTCAACCAAATTGAAGTGAATCACATCTATCTTTTGGTTTTCTCAATGTTTGTAATGTTATGACACGGAATTATTAATAATCTAACAACATTAACTAAAATAAGGAAATTTCAATTAAGCATAAAACCCTGTAAAAAATTTCAACACAGTTGCATACTTTGATACACTATTTCACCTGTAATGGTAATACTAGTGTTTTTTGTGAACTTTTGAGGCACTTTTCTTAAATGTTAGCCACTAGAGGGCATCGTGATGCTATACACTTTAAAAAATACATCAAATATTGATTAATTTTGAATTGATTACTCAAAAATCACTGTGCCTCATGATTATATTTCATACGTAAGTGGGTAAAAGAGGAGTTGTAAAATAAATCAACTCATATGTCGTCCATTGTTTCTGCATCTTGAACAGTTGTTATATTTGGAAACAGATTATAAAATCTCTTATTATCAAACCCACTGACTTACAAACAAAAGAAATTATCTCAGAAAAGAGTAGATATAGCAACAGAAAATTTGATATTTCAAAATGTTTCTTCAAGGTAAATAAATGTTTTGGAAATTTATTCCCAATTCTATTCATTTTTCATTAAAAGCCAAGAACCATATTCAACTAATTGCTTCTTTGGAGATAGCTAAGATGAAAATTCAACTTGTATTTCTCAGGAAAATGAAATAGATGAAACTTAATATAAGGTCTTTAAATTTAAGCCATTGTGTTCTCTCTAGCCTACAGTTCTGGAGAAATTGTTGAGAATTGTTCAAATTTGGGCCAGAATTCAGTTAATATTTGGCTTCTTTGATCTCCTGCACATAAGCCTTTCATGAAAACAATTAAATAGAAGATAGTCCAGCTGTATTGCTCTCTGTGGTCTATGAATAGCCTTAGCTTAAACATAGACCATGCAAATTATTTTACATAATATTTAATTATTTCAGAAAACAACTAATATTGATCAAACAATATTTTGCTCTTTTTATCAATTGAACCTTATTTTTAAAGCAATTCTAGATTTATAAACTTGAGCTGAAAGTACAGAGTTCTCTTATACCCCACCCCAACATATGCACTCCTAATCCCCACTGTGGCCTAATAGCAACTCTTATATAACAGTGGTTCATTGGCTACAATTCACAAAACTATGTTGTTGTATCATTACCGCTCAAAGTTCATAGTTCACATTATCATTCATTCTTGACAAAACTCAGGGGTTAATAAGATATGTATCATTTACTAACACTTGTTGCACAACAGAGAATATTTTCACAGCCCTAAAAACTTCTTTATTCAGTTTATTTATTTCTCCTCAATCCTGATTGGTCTTTTTTCCCCCATTTCCATAGCTTTGCCTTTTTTAGAACATTGAATAATTAAAAGTATACAATATAGAGCCATTTCAACTGACTTCTTTGACCTGGCAATATATATTTCAGCTTCTTCTCTGGGCATTTTGATAACTTTATACACATTTCTCTTTCAGGGCTGAATAACATTCTATTGTTTGCATGTACCATAATTTTTTTTGCCTACTGAAGGATCATCTTGTGGTTTTCAAGTTTTATTAATTCCAAATAATGTTACAATAATATATAAGAAGTTTTTATAGATACAGGTATTTGATTCATTTGTATATACTTTTCTATAATTTTAGCTGATCTGAACTCTTTGAACAATGCTTTTATAGAGTAGATGACAGCCAACTACTAGGAATCAGTTGATCCTGAGACAACCATGTGATTCACCAGGGAACAGTTTGTTTGGTTAATTCAACAGCTCATTTTATACTTTCGGAAATTTTAAGGTTTAGACTTGTGACCTACCTGTCATTCAAATCTTTTTAAAAGTCAAATATTCCCTTTCTTCTTTTGAATGGACATTTATAACCTCTAGAAAATGAACTCCTCCCAGTTTTTTTTCTTTTATTTTTCAAACAGAACCACATAACTTGAATCATCTTGTCCTGCCTCAAAAATTGAGGGGGGAGGGGAATAGATTGTACCAGGACAAACAGTCATATAAACATTGAGTAGAAATAAAAAAATGATCAGACTTAAACATCAAACCCAAAGTTAACAACAATAGAATCAATATCCAACCTAGACACAGAGGGGACCAGTTATACTAGCAAACCCGGAGGCAAAGGAGGGAGATATGGAATGTATGCTGGGAACAGGGGTGGAGGGAAGACAACATTGGTGGTGGGAATGCCCCTAATTCATTGTCACTAGGTACTTTAAATATTACTGTGAAAGATTCATAAACCATTTTGTTCACAATGAAAGTTTTTTAAGTCAAATATTCTAGTTTTGCTTTTGGGGAGACTATATTGAGATATTTTCTTAAATGCATTAAATTATGATTAATTACTAAAGATCTCTTGCCTATGAAGCTAATAATGAATTTTGTCTATTAGGTTTTTTTAAAAAAATGGTTAAAATAAACTTTTGAAAATGTGCTAACAATTTATAAAATGCAAAGTTTAAATAGGAACAGGTAAAGAGAAGAAACACTTTCAACAGTCAGTGCTTTCATTAGAAGGTAGTGGTTTCTCACAAATGCTGCTACAGACAACTCTGACCTCGCTGACTGTCTCACTGGCCAGCAGTTTCCCCTACCCCACATAAACCTCAAAGTAAGGTTTGAGGCCCCCTATTCTAGAAAATTAGCCACAGTAACAGGATGGGCCCCCATTCTAGAAAGTCAGCCACAGTAACAGGATACTAAGTGTGACTTCTTTTGTTATCTCCTTTTCAGCTGAGTCAGAGGTGACAAGCACTCCCACCATTTGAAGAAAAAACTGGAGAGCAGAGCTTGCCAAAAAGTGGCACTTGCTTCAACCTAATCCAAAAAATGAGAGTGAGGGTTTGTTTGAAGGACAGTGAGAGATGAGAGAATTGTGTTTCCATTTAATCAACACCAGTGAAGAGAAAAACCGTTTACCAGGCACCATTCATAAGAATCCTCCTGACCTGTCCTGAGGAGATACTAACATTTGATCCTACTCACACACCTCTAATCTCTTTCCCATCCCCTCTCTAATAGAGATCCAGGACAGAACATGACTGGTTACACTGTTCTTGGACAAACTTGGCTTGCATTTCCTAAAGTGTAGAGACTAGTATCTAATTATTCTACAGAACAGTCTACAGAAAAGAATCAGTATGTGTACTCCTTCAATTGCAGAAGGCTAGACCTTCTGGTATAGCAAATCAGCCAGGAAAGTATCAAGAACTGTGTAAGAGGGTTTCTTGGTAAAAGGGGCAAGGTCTCATCAAGGACCCACTGCTCCATTAGCTCAATATTGCTGCTTTCAATAATCTTAGGAATAATCTTTCAAAAATCTTAGGAAGAACTGAAGAAATTAGCCTACCAAAATTTTGAAATGAAAGGAAACTGATCCATCAAAAGATTTATCTTAAGGACTCCACTTGAGCTAAATTAAAAGCAACATGCACCCTACTTCTATACACAAGAGCTGTAGTGGTGGACACATGAGCCTTTCTGCAAGAAAGGTTTCCACCTGCTCATTAAAAGCCATAGTCTAAACCTTCAGAGCTTGAAACCACAGTCTAAAGCCTCATTCATGCTTCCCAAGGCTTCTAGTGAGTGAATCTAAAGGCTAGAAATTACTCACATATCAAGTTCCTGATAAAAGAGTCATGGAATAATAGTTTTCATCTATCTCTCTCTCTTTTTCTTTCTCTCTCTCTCTCTCTCTCTCTCACACACACACACACACACACACACACACACACACACACACACACACACGCAATGCACACATGCACCATCTCTGCTGCTAAAAGCAAGGTAAGAGGAGGTTGAATGTGTCCATCTAGTGTGCTAAAGAACATCATCCAAGAAAAAGGACACATCATTACACATTCCTATTGCACAGATAAACACGTTGTCAGATTACAAAAGAACTGGACAAATTAGGATTTTCTCCCTTTCACTTAACTTTACTTTCCCCATTTTTTTCCAAATTTAGTGATCAAAATATCACCTATATAGGAATAGTAGACAAAAATGACAGAGTAATAGTTTTTAAAAAATGTCTTTTCGGGGCCCGGGAGATAGCATGGAGGTAAGGCATTTGCCTTTCATGCAAAAGGTCATCGGTTCGAATCCTGGTTCCCCATATGGTCCCCCGTACCTGCCAGGAGCAATTTCTGAGCATGGAGCCAGGACTAACCCCTGAGCACTGCCGGGTGTGACCCAAAACAAAAAACAAAAAAAAAAAATGTCTTTTCTTGCCCTGTGTGTAGGTTTCTAAAACTGGCTCAGGCCTATATGATAGAAGAGTGCAAGTTCTGACCTGATATAAAAACATAGTTTTGAGATAAATTAATTGAATTTTTCAATTGCTGAAGCCATAACTCATTATGAATATCATCAGGCATGTACATTCACCAATTTACCATTTACATTCACCATTAAGTATATTCACCAATTAGGATTGTATGGCTATTGTGCAATCAGAATGCCCACTTGTTATAACTAGCTAGCATAACTTCATTAGGCATCGTTCAGGTTTGACAGCCCCCTCCTTGAAAGAAAGAGGAATCTTCCAAACATACTGTTTAGAAGTTTGAGAATGGAAATGGTTACCAGAAAAGATACAAAATAAGATGTGTGAATAATCAATGTTAGTTTCTGTTTGCACCACATTGTGCTTATCTTATTCTATCAATTGATTGTAATAGTGTTCACTTGAGTTAATCCCATTGCTCACGTGCAGTGGCCATTCACAGTTGTCGTTTAAGAAAGAAGCACAAGAGTTTTAGTTCTCAATTTTGAATATCAATAGTTGTTGCTTCCTTGTCCCTTCCCTAGATTCATAAACTATGATTCATTCTCTTTTAGTCATTTCAAATGAACAACAAAATCAACAGGGAGCTTATTATTTGGTTATTTCAATCCAAATCCTTTTTGATACAAGAACTAAATTAGTCAATGTCAATACTAATCTACTAACTTATATTTTTGTAGATAAATTTTTTTCTGAGTCTTAAGCACATATTTTATCCTTACACTCATTATTATGTTGAGCCTACCAAGTTAATATATGAATCTCATTGTAGACTAGACTTAACAACCATTCTTTTGAAACATTTAAGAATTAGTTTTGCGGGGCCCGGGAGATAGCATGGAAGTAAGGCGTTTGCCTTTCATGCAAAAGGTCATCGGTTCGAATCCCGGTGCCCCATATGGTCCCCGGTGCCCCATATGGTCCCCCGTGCCTGCCAGGAGCAATTTCTGAGCATGGAGCCAGGAGTAACCCCTGAGCACTGCCGGGTGTGACCCCCCCCAAAAAAAAGAATTAGTTTTGCTTATATGTAAAAATATTTTAATATAATTAAAAATAGTGTTTTCAAGAATGCTTGGACCTACCCATTAATGCTTATAGGTTTCCAGGGCCTCATCCATAGTGCTGGGTTGTTGTGGGCGCTGTGATGCGGATTATAAGGTGTGGACTGAATTTAGGAAGGGCCTCCAATATGCTTGGTATATGATCTCTTACTTTAAAGCTATTTCCCCATCCTCTAAAAACACTTTTTGAAAGTGTATAAAAGTCATATATTAAAAAAAGTAAATTCCTAAGTATGAAAAATGTATTAAGTTATTAATATTTGCTTCAGAAATGGTCAATACTATATGCCATTTTAAATTTTTACTGAGTTAAGGAACATATTAAATTTGGAGACCTCCCTGTAGATAAATTATTTTTTATTCCTCTAATGATTTTAATTTGTAAAATCAACATATAATATAGCATTGTTGGCCTAAATTGATTCTATTCTAACTACAATATTAGGTCTCTATTGTGGATGTCCAAGAACAAAATGTCATAATGGGTAATACCTACTTGTTGCTACATACCAGTCATTGCATTTGTTGGATGAGGAAAAGGACAACATTCATTTGCTGAGGATTTCTGAGACCACCTGAGTTTGATGTAGGTTTCAAATAAGTCTTCCAAAATTAGCTTTTAAAAACATTTGAAAATAATCTTGTTTCATTTTTTACTTCCTCTCTCTACATATAGCCTTATCCTCATCAAAAACCCTTTCTGCTCATTTTACAATCAAGCCTCTATTTTATGGTTCTTATTTTGTTTAAAGCTTTTCTCTGTTTTGACTCACCAAACCAAAGACTTGGTTGCTTCTTTTATCGTTATGCTGGCTTCCTTCCAAATTCTGAGCCTACTTTTTAGTTTTCTTATGTTATTAAGCAAAAATTTCACATAAGCAAGCATTTTCTATCATTCAGAATATCCTAAAAGAAACTTTGAAAGGAATAAAAGTGTCAATATGAAGGAAAACAAATGAATTGACTCAAATTTAATTATGATTCTAATATGGCAGGTACTTAAAGAAAGGAAGAACTATCATTCTTCTTTATATTTGGTATAGACCAGCATTTCCATATATAAACTGAACCTCATACAAGCTAACAATCAGCAAACAATACCTTGGGTGGCTCCAAACATCTCAGTCATCTGGACTAACTCATGCATAATTATGGCCCATCCCGCAGACTTTATTGGGCCTTAATTCTTGCCTCTGTGCTTATCATCAGAACAGACAAGCTTCCATTGTTCCATTTCCTTCTAAGTAAAAATAAAAGACTCAGGTGTGGGGCTGTGAAAGAGATTTCCCTCCTCAAAACAGTGAGGTTCTTGCCTCCAGCAAGAATTTGAAATGTGTCATATAAAACTTCTTTCTCTGTTCTCAACTAGGCTTCCTATGCCAGAGAAGATGGAAGTGAAGCATTGTTAAAATTAAAAATAGTTTTGCCTTTCAAAGCAGCAGATGAGGCACTGACTCATCCCGGATACCCTAAACAGTCAGTCTCTCTCACTCTTCTCTCTTCTCTTTTCTCTCTTTTCATTCTCCTTACCCTCTCTCCCTTCCTCTCTGTCCAAAATTTGCCTTTAGAAAAATTGTCCATGGTGACAATTACAGAATGGCACCACAGAAACTCTCCCAGCTCTCTACTCCCTGCCAAGTGATACAAAGTGAGATAAGAACTGAGAAATCAAAGGGCTGAAAAATGTTAAAATACCAAATCAAATTGTGAAGGGTCCTAGGCCAGTCTGAAGGCTACCACTGAGGGAATCTGCAGATTGTTATTTCTGGGGTCATGTCCACAGATGGGTCCTGTCTTTCCAGTGCATGCAGAATCATTTGTGAGAGCTCTGCCCACAAAGCCATCAGATGGCAACAATTTTCAACATGAGATCGTTTTGAACTTTAATATGCAACCTAATTATGACTGCAAATACTTTATTAAGGAAACAAACTTCAAAACCCCTTCTGAAAAACATAGAAAAGGCTTTTCTCTAGTCATTTCTTTTTCTACCAAGAGTTTAAAAATAAAACTGTGTGGGAAACCAGAGAATCCAGAGATTTTTATTATATTGACACAAAATTAAATGACTCTCAAGCAACTGCTTCATTAGTCCTGATTAGCTGAATATTTTTCTTTTGAATTATATCTAGAAAATGCTTTATACTATTTCCATTCTTTAACCATTCCATGTTCACCCAGAAATACAAATATTTTGAAGGAAGATAAATAATTATATATAATTGCACACACAATATATAATATATTACATTGTATTGTATATATATTATAATTACATTATATTGTAATATATTATGTATATTATTTTTGGACCACACCCAGAAATAATCAGAGTTTACGCCTGGTTCTGCACTCAAGGACTACTATATGAGGTACCAAGGACCAAATTATGTTAGCCACATATAAAGAAATGTTCTGCTCTCTGTATTTTTGCAGAACATTCAAGGAATACAACTTGCTCCCTGATCTTTCTTCTTAATTTTATTCTTTACCCAGTTTTCCTTTGCTTACTGACTTACTCTCTCTGATTCAAAAATAAACAAAACCTTTAAGGTTTCTTCTCTTGCCACCTCTCTTTCCCACTCCCAAATCTTTTAGGTGTTCAGGAACAGAGATTATTGCAGAGCAAATGAAAATCATGAAGAGCTCTGCTTTTGGAGACTGCAACTGTCTGTATCTCCAGGTACCATGGGAATCTGCATTCCTCCCTGTCTGTATGCCCCACGATGCCTATACTGTGACTTTTTCCGTTCTCTTCTCAAACTTCCTCTAGTCTTTTCTATGCTCCTTGAATATTTTTCAGTTTTGCAGTCAGAGAAGCTTGATTCATAGAGAATGTATGTCAGAATTCTCTCTGTATCATTCAATGTGTTTGAGAAGCATAAGATAGGCCAAAGGGCCTTGCAAGCAGCTGTCTTGCCTGGGTACCTATGTTGCAAGTATATGATGATGAGTTCAGATTTCCAGCCCCCTCGTGCTTCCAGGCAGCATTTGTGTATAAACTATCAGCTCTGCCCTCTGTGGTCCCCAGCCCTGCATCAGCAGCATGACCAACTGCACCTCTGCCAGGTGTGTGTGAGCATCTCCAAAAGGTGTTCCAACTCCCCAGAAAGCAAAGCAGTGAATGCCATGACCAGGAAATGAAACACCTTGCAATCGTGTGTGAACATCACAGCAACCCCAAACAATAGCAGAACCATAACTTGTGAGCCTCAACTAAGAGAGCAAGCCCTGGGAAGCATATATGCAAACACCACAAAGGAGCACAAACCTCAGTAAGCACCATGGCTAGGTGTGGGACTGCCACAAAGGAGATGTAACCTTCTGCAAGGACCACAGATAACAATGTGCAACCAACAGTCAGGCCCAGGTGCATCCTTCATCAAAGGACATTTAAGTCACATCTTCTGTCATCAGCATTCCAACTCTCCCTTCATTTTCTGTTTCTTTGCTTTTTGTTTTGTTTCTTGGGGGACCACAGCCGGTGGCACTCAGGGGTTACTCCTGGCTCTGTTCTCAGAAATCGCTTCTGGCTCTGGAGTGATGGGGGTGGGAGGATCGAACCTACATTCGTCCTGGGTCAGCCTTGTGCAAGGCAAACGACCAACTGCTGTGCTACCACTCCGGCCCCTCTCCCCTCATTTTCATTTGCCTAACATATTCTCCTATTAAAAGTGGGAAAAGATTGAAAAATGACTATAAACAAGTCACAAGAGCTCTCTCCTAGAAAAATCTACCTGTGAGCAATGTAAAATTTATGGCAACTGTCTAAAAAACTACCATATCTCCCTGGGACTCTTTATTCTGCAGCTGAGATATGACAGACACTGGGAGTGCAGAGAAAGTTTTGTCACTGATAACAAAAAGCACACAAGTGAAACAAATGCTTTGCTGCCTCTAGGTCTGTCTTACTGACATCACTTAACGCATCATGGTAGCCATCTTAGGATCATGAGGAAATTCAGCTGAAAGACACTTGTCACAGGGGCAAGATGGAAAGAGGTTGACACATTATTGGGGGACACCACTGAAATAATAATTAAGCCCTAAGAAATAATACAGGGGTTAGGGCATATGTCTTGCATGTGTAGGACCCTGTTTGATCTTGGCACAAATTACTATGGATGTTAGTCATTGAAGTCTCCAAATATCGACAGTTTAGCCCTAGAGGCACCCAACTATTACCAGGTGTCTTGGAGTCCCCCACACCCTAAAGGGTGGCTCTAATGATCCCTGACATTTCTGTACCACGCAGTAACATATCCTTTGGACCCAGCACTGATCCTCCAACATTATTAGCCATGTATCCTGGAAATGAGCCAGGGCCAATGGAAAATTCTTGGTTTTTCTTTCTTTTGATTTTGGATCACACCAGTAGTACTCGGGGGTTACTTATGGCTCTGCACTCAGGAATTACTCCTGTCTGGCCCAGGGGACCAGATGGAGTGCTGGAGATAGAACCTGGGTCAGCCAAGTGCAAAGTAAACATCCTATCCACTGTATTATATCTCTGCACCTCCTTCCCTGAACATTATTCAAGAGGACCATTCCTAATAAAACAAAATAAAAAAGAATATGCTTCATCTAACCCTCCCTATGATCTAGGTACCACACAATGATATTCACCAAAACCTAAATTAGATCATTTGGGACCTTTTCTAATATCTTATATTTTCTAATTTCTCTTTAGCATCTAAGAATTTTCACCCTTTGCTCACTATATTCACACACACACAGTACAATATGGTTACATTAAAATATTCCCAGGAGGTTCAGCTTTATCTGAAGATTCCAAGGCTATAGGCACCAGGAGAAATCATTTCAGCCAGAGAACACTGGAAAATGAATGCATCATTTCTGTGTGGACACTGATTTTTCCCAAAGGAAAATGTGTTTTGCATTAAAAAGAATTGAGTGTTGAAGTTCGATTTGGTTGTGGGCAGATTTTATATGTCTAGAACTCTATTTCAAGGTTTAATTCACATTTTACTATTTTGGTATTGACTTAATGTTGAGTGAAATGTTGATAACTCTTAAGGACATTAAGCATAAAGCCCTTAGATATAAATAATTTGACAAACCATAAAAATGTAGCATAAGGCTCATTCATAAAATTGGGCTCTTGATAGGTTATAAAGCTAATTAAAACCAATATTTAAAATCAAGGAATACTAGCAATAGCTTTCAGAGTTGTGTAGCCAACTTTGGTTTCTTATATTACTCAAAATGGCTTCTTCACATGGAAAAAACTTTATTTCAAATATAATTAATCTAAGCAAAAGACTCCGACAAATTAGAACATGTTCAAATCCTAGAGTCTAAATTAAGTCAGGCCACAGAACCTGAGAGATGCAAAAACAAAAACAAAAAAAAGAGTATAGTATTTTAAATTCTGATTCTTGGTTATTTCTATTGATTTTTTTCTAAGATGTGGGTAAAACTAAACATGACTATTATGAGTTCAGAGATTAGAGATGTAATAAGGAGGCAGTGGCAAAGGAAATACCAGTTAAAAAAGTAAAGCAAGGATCCAAGTAGTACAAGTAGATTTGGCTGGCTGCAACTGAGCTAATAAAATTCAGAGGCTCCATTTCAAACATAGATGATTAGTATACAAGCAGCACTGGAATCACAGCTCCTCTAATTCAACAAGTTATTTATAGAAACCGAGTAGCTTGAGAAAAAATGCTGATTATTCACATTGCTTTGGCCTAGTCTTTTATTTATTCTTTCAGTCCATGAACTATTTAAGACTCTTCTGTGTGGCAAACATTCTTACTGAGAAAACAAGAGCTTCCTGGACTCACAGAGTTTTAAACAATTTCCAAAATAATCATCATGTTAAAGCTATTTTAAATGACTAGAGGAGATAATAGACTGTACTAAACTTTTTCTGGGAGTGGAGGTTCAAGGAAGGAGATTGCAGAAATGATAGTACGGATAATGTCAGAAGAGTGAGCATTAATAGGTGAAAAACTACTGAAAAGATTACCCAGCAAAACATTTAGAGGGAATTGGACTGGCAGTATCCCAGAGACCAGCACATTCAAGAAGACAATTGATAGCTAGAACGTGACCACAGAGGTGGTGAGTGGAAAATGATCCGAGAGGTGATCAGGGACCAGGTCATATAAACAGGGGTGATGTTCTGAATGTTTATTAATTTAGAAAAACATAGACATGGCCAGGCTAAAGAAAGGTCAGGTGTCAGCACTGTATGGTGGAACCTGTATGGCTGGCTGATTGGCTGATTGGCTGTCCTGTTTTAAAGAGTCTTGAAGAACACAGAAGAAATCCACACTCAGCTTAGAGTCACAAGTAGCCACCAAAGCATTTTCAACAAGGGTAAAATCAAGATCAATCCTGAGTTTCAAATGCTTTCTAGAGACACATCTGCAAAGGATGAGCTCACTTGACCCTGAATGCCCACAATGCAGATGCAAAATACTGCTGGGAGATACTGAGATCAAGAACAGATTGCAGCTGCTGTCCCCAGGAAGCTGAACATTAATAGCGAATGCCACTGAGAAACAAATTACTCAGAGCTGCTCCAATAGGGGAGAAAGTTCTAAAAAACTCTTCCGAGCACAGTTGAAAGCAGACAAATAAGCTCTGCCTACAATTCATTGCTATCTCATCAAATAATAACTATGAAAAACCTTCTTCTAGCTCTGAATTTCAAAGAAAAAAAGCAACAGAAAATATGTAATATTAAAGGAGCACGACAAGTGGTAGAATTCTATAGATCAACCTTTTCCTTCTCTACACTACATAAATCACTCTTTAAACATACACAATGAATCTGTTGGAGGATTCTCTTTCCCAATAACTGTCACTGGTTCTCATACCTAAATCTGAAAAAGAAACTGTGCCTTCATCCAAAGAAAACATCGCCTGTCTATAAACAGGTGGACTTCCACATAGAGAGAAGACACCAACTATCACATAAAGCTCCCTGTGGGTATAAGGGTGTCTGCAGGTCAAGAAACTATGTTAGGGAACCCAATGTCCCTTCCAAATCAGAGTACTTTCATCTTCCCACAAGCCATATGAGACCCACTCTTCCAGAATATGTGCCTTAGCAAAGGTATGCAAATTAGCACAGAGCTTTTATTGTGGAGAGCAGATCAAAATTAAAGAAATGGGGATTTCTTTAATATTAAAGAAAGAATAAGACAAATTTAAGAAAAATAAAAGACAGTATGGTAATAATACCCAGAGACAATAGAGATTAAGGCTGGAAGGACCAGCCCATGATATAAACCTTACCACAAAGAGTGGTGAGTACAGTTAAAAAAAATAACTACACTAACAACTATCATGACAATGGTAGTGAGAAAAATGGAATGCCTGTCTATAAGATAGGCAGGAGGTGGGGTGGGGACAGGTAGATAGGGGCCATTGATGTCTGGAAGGTTGCACTGGTGAAAGGGGGATAAATTTTATGACTGAAACCTAACTACAAACAAATTTTTAACCATCGGTGCTTAAATACATTACTAAATAAGTACATTACTAAAATAAATATTTATTTGATATATTCAATGCCTAAATAAATGGGAAAATTATAAAACTATATTCAGAAAATATGAGAATTATAAGAGGACATACAAAGTTAAATCATACCCTTTCTTGTCCTCCTACTTTTACTCCTCAGGTATCCAGTTTAATATGCACACATAAGCATTTTTCATCTTTATGAAAATTAATTCATGCATAGCTTTGTCTTATAAAAGACATTTTTAACATAAACTTATATTGCTGTCATCACTTAATACTGTATGCAAACCATTTATCTGAGATAGTCTGAATAACAGCATCTTATTCCTATTCATAACTATAAAGTAGTTCATAGTATGGTTTATCATTATTGTTATCCGCTCCCTTATTGAGCAACTTATGTTGTTCCCATTTTTTACTGTATCTGAAGCCATGCTATAATTAAATATTTACGATTACACCTTCATCTGTTTGTTAAATAGAATATCTAGAAGTGGATCCATTAGACGAGAAGGTGCACACTTTTATTTTAAAAGAAATTTTCAAAATGCCTTTTAAAAAGGGTTATTATTTTCCAATCATTTTAAATAGTGTTAAAGATAAAAATGACTCTGTACTTTTAGTGTAACTGGAAATTACATCATAGAGTCATTATCTTCCTATAACAGGTGCAGAGCAGTATTGTATAGCCATCTCACTGCTTAAACTTCTAGGAAAAAGGGGGGCAAAGTCATCTGCACATAACTGTGGCAACAAGCACAAGTGTAAAGGTTAGAGGTGAGTGCTTGGGACTCCCACATCTGACTGGCTACAGTCAAATCTTGCTTTTATTTCCCAGCTGGTGACTCGAGCTTTACTTCTTTGTGATGGTTAATTTTATATTTCGACATTGCTACTCATAGACTCCTTGTATTTGGTTAAATATCAATGAAGAAGCTAATGTGAAGGCATTTTTAAAGATATTATTAATATTTTAAATTTTGGAGAGTGCCCTCAAACAGGTGATCACTCCCAGTGATTCTCCTTTACCTTCAGTCTAGCCTGAGGTTCCATGAGAGAGCCCTAGGATATGTGCAGCTTGGTGTTGTGCCCCACACCACTGATTCATCCTGGCACTGCTCAGAAGCCAAAGGGGTTATACTTAGTGATGTTCACAGACAGTGTAGTGCTCAGGCTTGAACAGAGTTTGGTTGACCTGGTGCATGTAAGGTATGGCATTAACCCTTATATTTTATTTCCCCTGACTTTTAACATTCAGACTTTTGTAGAACAAATTATTTTTATCCAATAAGTTAAAATCCTGAAAATAAAAACGACATCTTCTGGAGCCAGAAATATATTACAGATACTAGTCACATGCTTGCATGTAGACATTCCCAGTTTGATTCTAGGCTAGACTATATAGTCCCCTGAGCACCACAGATGACTCTGGAGATGTCCTGAATTACCCGACATTGAAGAATTGAACAACATTGTGTCCTTGGGTCCAGTTGACAGGACTAGAGACAGGTCCCTGCCACCTGAGTACTATTTGGGAAATCTATACCATACATTTCCGAAACTTAATATTTTCTGTGAAAGAGAAATACTACCTGGAAACAGCTTTATATATATTTTTTATATTATACATTATAGATATCTTGAATATTATAACATATTTAATATATTCAACATAGGCATACTACTTCTCTCATTCATAAATATTGTCATGATAGTTGTTAGTGTAGTTATTTATCTAACTGCACTCACCACTCTTTGTGGCAAACTTCATATTGTGGCTGGTCTCTGCTGTTATTACAATAGTGTCTTTTTTTTTAATCCCATAGATGAGTGAGACTATTCTATGTCTATCTCTCTCCCTCTGACTTATTTCACTCAGCATAATAGTTTCCATGTCCATCAATGTATAGGAAAATTTCATGACTTCATTTTTCCTGGTGCTGCATAGTATTTCATTGTGTACATGCACCACAGTTTCTTTAGCCACACATCTGTTGTTGGGCATCTGGATTGTTGAAACTGCTTTTGAACTTTAGTTGCAATATTCACTCTAGACTGAACGTTAGCAAGGTCTCCTGCCTTTCAGATCTTAGTCTTGCCAATCCATATGTTCATTTGAAATATGTCTTTATTGATAGCAAAATTGAGGGAAGTAGAGTCATATACATAGTCAAATACCCTATTTTGTTTTATCAGATAACCCTAAAATGTTTTCTATACCACAGTTTCCTTTACCTTTTGATAATATTATAGGACAGATTAAGTGAAATAATGTATTATTTCAAATCAAGTAAAACATTAAGTGAAATAATACAGATTAAGTGAAATAACGTGGCTGGATCTTATCCAATAAATGATCACTTAAAAACCTTAATAGGAAGACTAAAATCCCAGAGAATTACTTAGCTTAATCTGTTAGTCTGCAAGACTGTTTGTGTATTGCAGCTGCAGTATCATTTATAAGGGCCAGGCACTTGAACACTCGTCAATAAATTGTGGCTATTGGTTTAAAAAATAATAGCTAGTACTCTCTGTGGTTTACATACATACATACATACACACACACACACTCTGGAAAACACAGTATAAGTCTATCAGTTTCCAAAAAGTAATAATATGAGCTATAAAGATATGTGTTCAAGAGCTTTATAAATGTTGAAATCATCTGAGCACCTTTCTCTCTTCTGGTGGTTTGTCTGCTTCTGCAATACTACCATGAGCTGGCTGGTTCTTTTTTTTTTTTTTTTGGAGTCTGAGGCTTCCTTCACAGTTGGAACCTGAACAGGGATCTATAGCAGAGACTCTGCCAACAATTGGTGAGATGTTAATTTAATGACTTCTTTTTTTTTTTTTTAACAAATATTTCTTTCTTTTTTTTCTTCCATATTTTTTATTTGACAATTATTTTTATTTACTTAAATATCTTGATTAAGATATGATTGTGGTTAGGTGTCAGTCATGTAAAGAACACCCCGCTACATCAGTGCAACATTCCCACCACCATTGTCCCAAAGCTCCCTCCCACCCACCTCACCCCCACCTGTACTCTAGACAGGCTTTCCAGGTCCCTCATTCATTTGCATGATTATGGTAGTTATCAGTGTAGTTATTTCCATAACTGCTCTCACCATTCCCTGGGGAGAGCATTATGAAGTGAGCTGGAGGTTTCAGCCCTCCTCTCATTGTCTCTGAATATTGTTGCAAAGAAGACTTTTATTTTTCTCAAAACCCATAGATGAGTGAAATCATTCTGCGTCTTTCTCTCTCCCTCTGACTTATTTCACTCAGCATAATAGATTCCATGTACATCCATGTATAGGAAAATTTCATGACTTCATCTCTCCTGACAGCTGCATAATATTCCATTGTGTATATGTACCA
>PVKC010000529.1:0-45460 GCA_004027635.1 Crocidura indochinensis | reverse complement strand
CTGTGAATAGTGTTGCAATAAATATAGGTGTGAGGAAGGGATTTTTGTACTGTATTCTTGTGTTCCTAGGGTATATCCCTAGGAGTGGAATAGCTGGGTCAAATGGGAGCTCAATTTCCAGTTTTTGGAGGAATCTCCATATGAGCTGGCTGGTTCTTGTTTTATTCTTTTTTTTTTTTTTTTTTTTTTTGGTTTTTGGGCCACACCCAGTGACACTCAGGGGTTACTCCTGGCTATGTGCTCAGAAGTCGCCCCTGGCCTGGGGGACCATATGGGGCACGGGGGATTGAACCGTGGTCTGTCCAAGGCTAGCGTGGTAAGGCAGGCACCTTACCTCCAGCGCCACCACCCGGCCCCTTGTTTTATTCTTTTGAGCTGTCTTCTTTGCTTAAAGACCTTAAACTAGGGTATCAGCTTAACCTCTATATCATATCTAGCGATGACAAGATATCCTCACACAACACTTCTCTCTTTCTGCTCCCTTTCTTTTAAGTTTCACTTCATTAATTCACATTGCAAAAGGTATCAGTGAGAAGAAAGAATTTTAGAGAAGGAAACTTCAGTTACAAACTCTGTAACACCATTATTAATAGAAGACAGGTCACTGCTCCACCTTAGCTGGGAGGAAATAAGTAGAGTATCACACTACCTTTACTCTGTGATGACAACAAACACAATGAAGTTAAATTTAGTATTAGTGTACATGGAGTTGCTTATTCTCCTAAATATAGATGATTCTGTGTGACAATAACACATCCTGGGTCATGGGTCACACTCACTCATTTGAACATTGCTACAGAGGTCAGCATGATAATATAGATGTTATGCTGCCCTCCCTGAATGCAGCCTACCCAGTTCAACCACTGTCACCAGTAGGTCCTCTGAGCAACACCAGGTGCAGCCCTGGCAACATTTGGCAAGAGACTTGCCAAATGAGGACTCCAAGTATTGCTGTGGTAGTGCAGGTATCCTTAGCCAACACATCCTCTAGTTTCACATTAAACAGCTGTCCTGGCTGACTGAGAATCACTTGTGGTGACCTCAGACTTCTTAAGTACCGATAAGTAGATCATCTACCTATACAAATTTTTTTAAAGAGTAATACGTTTTAGTTACAGTACTTTAATGAGACTTCTATGTGAAAATAGGCAGAAGAAATTGGAAAACTTATTCCTGGCAGTTGTCCCTATCAACTTAGAGGGACATTTAAGAGTGACCCTAATAAAAATATATTCAAAAAGATTTCATAAATTTATCCTGGCTTGTTGAAATGAACTTTTGGTGTTTTCAAACTGATTCCAAGTATAAAGGTAGGCAGTTTCCTTGCTTGAGTCCCAGAGCAGGAAAAGTAAGGAACTAAGGGTGATCCACCCAGATCTGTCATGAACCTACTCAAAGTTTAGTATAAAATGAGCCATAGTTCTTGCTTGTCAACCCCAATAGTACTCAGGAAAAAATTAATAAGTAGAATTAAACTGAACTAAATTGATGAAAAAAATATTATAAATTTGGGACTAGTCTTTGAAATATTCAAAATATTCAAAATGAATTCTGCAAATAGCATAGCAATATGGGGGCTAGGGTTTGTGCCACACCCTCAGATGGTCAGGAGTTGTTACTTCTGGTCCTGCACTCAGGAATTACTACTCCTTACATTACTGGGGACCTTATAGGATGCTGGAGACTGAGCCCAGTTTGGCAGTGTGTAGGGCAAGAACAGCAGGTTACATTCTAGCCCCAGTATGTCAATTATTAAGAAAACTTATTATAATAAATTTGGAGCCAAAGATAATCTTTGTGAGTCTTTTCAGTTATTTAAAAGCCCATTACTAATCCAGTCTGTGGGGATAAGTCTGGACTGGGTCAGAACCTAGACACCTCTCCTTTTGTTTCTTTGTTATTGCTCCTCAATGATCCTACTTTGCCTAAAGGTCAAAATCTGAGAATCTGAGGATAATTCTTCACTTTAGTATAACCAGAAAATCTATTTCCCCACTAGAAATACAAAGATAATAACATTCCCTTTTTATTATTTATTTTGAAATTCAACTAACTTCATTCAGCAATCACCTGTTAACTTCCTTTTGAGCCATAGTCAGCAATATCAAGAAATTCAGAGCTATATGCAGCCTCTGCCCCTATCCATGCCAAGAGTTGGATTCTGAACAGGTCTTGACTAATATGGCCATTCACAAGACAAGAAACTCAAGTGCACTCCTCATTCTGCTCCTGCACAAATCTGACCCTTCTGGCCCACATGTCAAAAGTGCCTACTCCAAGGGTGGGGGCTCTCACTCAGATAGTTACTATTAAGTCCATTTGTTTATTTTTTGCTACAGTGCAAAAAGCACTACCATGTTAGGACACTGTTGAGCTTCCTTGTACTAACAACATCACATTCCAGGTTAAATAAACAATATGCTTTGACTGTTGAAGTTTTGGAGGCCCAAAATCAACTTATAGAATAGGCTGCTTTCCTTCCAACACTCCCAATGGCTATAAGAAAAGATCTGTTCAAACTTCTTTTCCATCTTCTTGGGACCTCAGGCTTTGTTTTGTTTTTGTTTTAGGAGGCATTCTCTATGTCTCTTCAGACTTTCCCCCTCTTTGACTGTACGAATTTTTCTCTTTTTCAGAAGGTATTTAATCCAATTAGATTCACTATCAGTACCACTCCCCAACCTCGACTTTCCCCACCTCACCCCAAATTTCATTTCCACTTTATTCTGTAAAGACAATATTTTCCAATAAAGTCATATTCAGTATTACTAGAGATTAGACCTTTTAGATATTTAGGCAGCAGAGGCACCATTTAACCTATAATACTGGTTAACCAATCTGTTCATCATACCAGACACTGCAACCTTAGTACCATCCTAAACCTACTGAATAAAATCTACCATATTTAAAATTTTTATATCCAAAAGTTGAGATTTTGGATCTCTTTGAAAGAAAAAAACATCTAGTTTCCTAGGTGTATCAATGCACTTCCTCTCAGAAGGTATTGCTAGCTCAGATGTTGTTATTATCATTAGAGCACCACAGTTTTTTACTCCTCAACAATGACTGAGATTATTTCAAAACCAGGAGGTTATTCAAGTAGCAGGATGTACCTGTCACCTTCTCTCAACTGTAAAAATCTCAACAAAAGTAAATGCCTTATCTCCTCATAAACTAGTAAAAGTATATGAGAGAGCATTAGGGGAGGGATGTGGAAACCACCATAAAAAAGCATATTTCAGGTAAAAATCCTTACTATAGAGAAGGAGCTTTCTTTATATAAAAAAAGAGAAAAAGACCTTTTCTATGGACCAGAGTAAATATTTTAGGCTTTAAGAACCAGGAAGCCAAATTAAGAATGCTACACAGATACATACACACCTGAAGAGAGATAATTTTCACAATTTTTAGACAAAACTCAGAGCATAATAGTTAAAGACAATTTTGTTGCAATGCAGATCTATAAATAAGAATGAAATATTTTCTTGTGGGAGGGGCCAATATTCCCTTCAGTGGGGTATAAAATTGGTGTCATTTGAAATAAAATGTGATTATAGTACACATATACATTATATATACTGTGTATGTGCATATGTAATACTATATATATTTATTTATATATACATACAGTATAGAATCCCAGCTATGCCACTTTGAGCACATGAACTGGTAATGAAGTGAGAGTCCTAAGACTGCTGCCCAACTTTCACTTTGCTGTTGAAGCACAAAAGCCTTTCTACGCCCTAAATGATTGTGGCTATGTTACAATAAATCTACTTGTAGATATTGGCATTTGAATTTCAATTTTCACTTCTCAACAACAGTCTGTTCTTTCTTTTTTTAAGTTGAAAAAACTACTCTTAGAAGATATAAAAACAAAGCAATAGACTTTATTAGATCCTAGGGTGGTTGTTTGCAAATGTCTGTTATAGAGGATTCTTTAACTGAGGAAAAAGTAATCCCCAACTGCTTTTTCTTCTTTGCTTCCAAACCTCCAGAGCACTGTTTGTTTTAGAGTTACTTTTTATTCATTAAGCGTTAATACATTCACACATTCCTCCAAATCATATCCATAGTTCTTGGCAGGGTTTTGCCTCCAGGACTTCTTTTCTAGTCTGATATCTGCCTTCTTTGATATCCCATTTAACTCAAAATCCATGACACACATTTTACCTTTTAACCTTTGGTTAATTCTCTGATCAGTTCTGATCCTTCCACAAGAACAAAGCATGGCAAGAAAAGATTTTCTTATTTTTCTTTCCATTAGAAGCTAATTAACGCCATTGTGGATTTCCCACTGCTTAGTACCAGCTGCTCCCCCTGGCACTCCTAGGGATTACACTAGGTCACACTGTCCACCCACCTCCTGGTCCTGAGCCTCTTGCCAACGTCTGACTACACTGAATCAACAGTGATGCCATGCATGTGGGCACCGAAACTATAGTTCAAAGAAAGGGACTGCTCCCCACCACTGTAGCTATGCCTGGCCTGGAGGCCAATAAGTCAGGCCCTTTCTCAGAATGATCAATTAGGAAAATATTAATAACTGAAATATTTTCTTGTTTTTTTTAAATAGAGGCCACTCCTATGTTGGAGTCCATTCTTACTCCTGGATATGCCTTTAGAATTGTGCAGTGCCACGATCAAACATAGGAACTGTAAGGTGCACTCTAACTCTTGAGCTATTTCCCTGATCCCCTGAAAGACTTCTTTTGGTGGGTGAGGGGCTTTGGGGCTACACCCTTACAGTGCTCAAGAACTATTTCTTGTTTGTACTCAAGACTTCCTATTCAGTACCAGGGATTAAACTGGGGTTGGCTGTATGTAATGAAAAAAGTTTTTTTCTTAGGCATAATGTTTGAAGGAGTGTTGACCAAGTTTTTCCCCTCATTTGCACCCTTTCTAAATAAATGGATTTCTAAACTCAAAGGGAAAAATCAAAGTCTCCACTTCAGTCACTTTCATTGCCATTTTTCTTTCTTAAGAGACGCTGAAGTCATTATTATAACATTTAAAAACACTCAGAGCCTGGGCCCAGACATATAACATGAACTCCACAGCAGAGTTTTACAGCTTATCCAAGGAGGGGTTGAAAGTATTGGCCTAGTTTGTTTTGGTTTTGGATGATTTATGGTGCGGCATCAATACAACACTCCAAGATGTGGTAAGAATAGGTGATATCACCACACCTTGGGTGGGGGAGGCCACTTGGCTCTGGTGTCCTGTCTTGCCACACCCTGAGGTGTGGCAGAACACTAAAGTATCACCACACCTATTGAGTGTGATGGCTCAGTGAAAACTAAACACCTCCAAAGGCAAAGGAGAAAATTCAATAGGGCACTTCAGGAAGTGATACTAGAGAAGAATGTGCGATAGAGAAACACTACACTGCAAGTGATAATATCCCAGTGAGATCAGAGGCTACTTTGTTGGAGGTGTGGGACCCCCTTGACAGGACTGCTGATGAATTCTGCAGCCTTGTTCTGGTGGTGGGTTGGATTAGGGTCTTCTCTGGTCACTCTCTATAAAAATACATATGCCAAGCTACTGGATCTTCAAAACACTCTACGGTTTTGGATACAGAGCTGAAAACTTAATTAGCATTATGCAAACTGTGGACTTCTGGTATTTCTAGTAAGCATAGGGAGAAGCCTGAGAATTCTGCCAACTTTCCCTGAGCCTGGAAAGGCCTGGAAATGCTCATCCAAGAAAGCGCTGACTGGGCCAGCAAAAAGTATTCACTCTCTCTGAAAGGGAAATGCTGGGAAGGTGGACTTCCTTTACAGAGGGAACAATGAGGCTCAAGGCATGTCAGTGTCAGAAAAAGCTCTCAGTGAAAACAGACAGGGTTGATAATAGTCAACAAGAGCATAGAGACATGAATGATGGCATAAGAGCTGACACAAATTCTCACTGTTAATGAAGCTACTTCCTCGCATGGAGAGTAGCTGTCTGAAATTCTCAGAGAAATCAATCCCAATTTCTCTTCAATAAAGTAGGAGAACATCAGGTTCTTTTTTCTTTTTCTTTTTCTTTTTTGGGGGGGAGTTTTGGGTTTTGGGTCACACCTGGCAGTACTCAGGGGTTACTCCTGGTTCTGCGCTAAGAAGTTACTCCTGGCAGGTTCGGGGGACCATATGAGATGCTGGGATTCGAACCACCATCTGTCCTGGGTTGACTGCATGCAAGGCAAATGCCTAACTGCTGTGCTATCTCTCTGGCTCATCAGGTTCTTGTTATAACTGTTCATAAAAATATTATATTCACTGGTGAAAATTTTGTTCATAGATTATACATAGTTCTTTACAAATATAACCTAACTTCCTTTGAATTTTTATTCAATTTCATTGTTCAATGATGCACTAGTATAATATAAAATTTATTTTTCAGGACCAGAGCAATAGTACAGTGGGTAGCATTTTTTGCCTTGCACTCAGCTGACCCAGGATAAACCTGGGTTCAGTCCCCAACATCCCAAATGGTCCCTTGGGACAGCCAGGAGTGATTTTCTGAGCACAGAGCCTGGAATAACTCCTGAGCAATGCCTGGTGTAGGACAACCCCCCCAAAATTTAATTTTCAAGTGGTTTAAAGACTGTAATTAATGTCATCTTAAAAATTGAGAAGAGGAAAATAAAATACACATATTGAGACTTTGATATGAACCAATTTCAATGCTCAAGCATTGCATTCCTATCTCATTTCCTAGAAGAAAGAGATTTTCTGATGACTCTATCATTAAAAAAGTCAAGAAAGTTATTTAATGTCCAAATACTCAAAATTTATGGATAATTAGGAAAAAGATTTATCAGAAGGGAAGATCCTCAGCTGTATAACAGAACAAGTGTTCTGTTAATTTCCTCTCCTCAGGAAATAGGATAGGATTACTGACCAGAGTGGCATGGCAGTGCCCCCAAAATCTAAAGTAATTATACCATGCACAGCCATTTACAACATCACAACTACCTGATAGATAATAGAAGGTCAGTTCTACAGAATCAATGTCCTAAGTATTATTGATGTATTGTCCAGCTGGATATAGAAATCACTCTCTAGAATAGGCTGAAAGTAGATGTTTACACTACACAGGTAGCAAATATTCTTCAAATAATAATTTCTAGAACTTTTTCCTCTTCTTGTCTTCGTCCTGTGCCACTAAAGAAACTCCTTTAGAAGCAAAATAGAAAACTGGTCATCTTTTGACTTTTCTGACTTCTCTGCTTGACCTTACTTTCTATTTAACATATACTCTTAAGTTGACCAATTATTATTTCTTCTATTAATTTATTCATCCATTTTTATTGAGTGTTAGATATTGAAATATAAAATAAAACATTGTTCTTTCAAAGAATATCCCCTGACTTCAACAAGTGTTCTGTTAATTTCCTCTCCTCAGGAAATAGGAGACAGGATTACTGACCAGAGTGGCATGGCAGTGCCCCCAAAATCTGAAGTAATTATACCATGCACAGCCATTTACAACATCACAACTACCTGATAGATAACAGAAGGTCAGTTCTACAGAATCAATGTTGTAAGTATTATTGATGTATAAGAAAAGTCCAGTTGGTGATAAGAAATGAAAGAAAACAAATAGGCATGATTATTCCTATTTGGGTGTTGAAAAGAGTTCAGATTAATTTGATTAATCAAGAGTAATAATAGCACAAGACTTGTGTCATGCATAGATTCCTCTGTGAGCAAGAGCAAAGCATCATGGATATTATTCACAATACTGATGCAGCTTCCATGATTAGAGAACAAAGGACAAAAAAGATAATAATCACACTGAGAAGGATGTGACTATGGATTCTTGAATAAGACCTAAGTTTTCATTCTGATCCTACTATTTCTTTTTACAAATCATCGCAGATCTGTGAACCCCCAAGTTTTTTCATCTGTACAATAGCAAGGGTGAATTTGTTGTGATTCAATTTGATTAAATTTAATTATGTATAAAAATTTCCTAGTACATTTTTGATATCTAACACACAACAGTTATTTCCACTATTCTAAAATCTGATAAGTGCCTTCCATGGAATTTTTTGTTGCTTTCGCAACAAAATAAAATTTTTTTCGTCCCTGGAGAAGTCTAGAGGAGGTTTTTTGGTGCAAGTCCTTGAATAATGAGGACTTTTCCCAAGTGGTCATGAACAGAAGTTAAGAGAACCCACAGACATAAGCCACATCTAGTACTACATGTGATTGGTGCACAGGAAAAAGACGGGATATGGTAAAGAGAAACAGAAAAAAGGTGAAGTCATAGAAAAAACTCATTGCAAATTTTTAATATTGTCCTTTTCTTGGGGGATGGGTTTATCAGAATGACAACTTGCACTTTCAACACTATTCATTCAGCTATCTCTACGCCCCCTCCCAAATCCAAACAACTCAGGATGTTTTCATTTTTTTTGCCCTGTTACAGGGTAATTTGCTATTCAGCTAACAATAGACATGTTGTTTCTATCTTCTAGGAGTTTCACTTTGATGTGTCAAAGGAAACGATGTGAACCCTAGAGGAGAGTCATGGGGCTGTGTGCAGGAACAGGATAAACAGCAGGTGTGACTAGGCGTAAGAAGGGGAGCCAGTCCATCTAGTCCCCTAGTAGGGATACAAAAGATAAAACATTTGAAACACTTGGTTTTCAGATGTTAGTTTTCCAGAGCCTGCGAACAGAATGGACACTTTGGAGTGAGGTTATCTCCTAGAGATATCACCCAGTGCCTCAATGATGGCGGTAGCAAGTAAAAACCAATATTCTTCAGAGCATCTCTTGCAAAAAACAGGTGGAAAGTGGGTGTACAGACACCTGGGTAAGTTGAAGGTCATTCTTTAGTTTGGATATTAAGCAATGGCCTTTCCTTTTAGAACATTATATATTAAGCTGAGTGCTGGCCACAAGCTAGCAGATGACCTATAATAGTTCTGAGGGCCTAGAAAATAATTATGAACCTATAATAGTTCAGAGCAACAAGCCTTTACCTTCTATTGTTTTCACACATCTCTATACAGTGGTGTCTGGGAGAAGCTGTGTGCCTGCCCTTATCTGTGCTGGATAGCTAAGTGCTATGAGGCTTGGAGAACTGTCTTACCATGGTGACAGTATGCTAGGGACAGAGTGGGAACAGCACTGGCTTCAGGGTGTGAGGCTTGGTTATGAACACCTGACAAAGTGGTCTGGAATGACTTTCTTCTTCTAGGAATCAAATCTTCTGATGATAGAAATTTCTTATTCCTGTGATAACTCTAGCTCCCATGATCAGACATATAGGATATCAATTTCCTACATTAAAGGCAGACAGGTGATCCAAGGGCCCACTTTTTTCATTCTTTTTACTAACTTTCTTCCTGTCCTGATGAATATTATTCGCTTCCTGTTGAAGCTATGAAGCTAAGAAGCTGGGCAGTTTTATTTTGACACATAAAGTCTGCTCTGGCTATCAGACTTACCAGGAGCAAATTGCTTGCAAAGAAATAAAGTGTAAAGGAAACCCATTATGGACATGAATCCTGTCCTTGGACTATAATTACTTTTCTTGTTTAAGCCCACCTATGGTGTTTGTCTTGGTTGTTAATTTGGGTTAGGCCACTTTCAACCAAGAGTTCAAACCAATAGAAATAATGCACCTCAGAATTAGTAGCTCAGAAAACACCTCTGAAACATGCCATACAGTACCATATTTTCACTCTCCATTCCCAGATCACACTCAGTGGTGGCACACTTAAACTCTGACTAGCCTCTATTTCAGGGTTATTCAGGCCATTCCACTCTTTCTATAACCAGAATGGTTTCATCCTTCCCCTTTCTTAGATTCCTACAGAGTATGCCAAGGATCAAGTCAGTGGTTAAGCTCTATATGCCTGGGAGTGCTTTATCTCAGTATGGAAGATCTGAAAGCATTATTATGTATTAGTCACAGAAATATTAATAAAATCAGTGAGCAAGTAGAATCTGTTTACCTTAATGGTTTTTACTTCTTATGACAGCTTTCAGGCACCAAGATAACAAACGTAATTCTTTATATATAGCCAGGACTACTCATTTGATTTGCTACTACGTGCACCACAGTTCAGAGTACCCATGTTCCTAGCAAAATGACTAGACAATCAAAAGCCATGATAAACACCGGTCCTCTTTATGTCTTTTCCATAGCAAAACAGAGACAGTGATGAATGCTAGATATGTTTGCTTTTACTGTTTTTTCTAAATACATCATTTTTTTCTGATGAGATACCTTATGCAAATACAATAACATAATCCAGCATGTACATAATGAAGTTGAAAACATACTGTATTCTGATTTACTACTACATTTTACTGCTTCTTTGGCAACAATACTTTCTTTTTCTTTTTCTTTTTCTTTTTTGGCAAAGATACTTTCTAAAAAAAAAAAACTAGTTATTGTCAGCCATCAATTCCATCTCCCCACCCCAAAATAAGTATCTTGGGTTTCTTTACATGATGGCATTTGTGAGGATTGAGCTAAAGCTGTGCCATTACCTCTCAATTGCATTCCTACCAAAATGATGGTCTTTGAGCAAGCAGATTCACATTCTGACTTGCATGATCTGGCCTCAAGAGTATTTTTGACATATTTTTGTTTGTTTAGCTCAGGATTAGTAGAAAATTTCTGTGGGTGTTGTACGTCATTTTAGAGGGAAGCACTGAAAAATTGTACCCGCCTGGCTGATATTTCTGGAAAGAGAACTCTAAATTATTAAAAGAAGGAGGGAGGGGTAGCCAGGAAAGAAATGAATGAGTAAGAATCAAGAAAGTCCCATCAGGAAAGTCCCACATTAAAAAATATATATGGTACTTGAGGTTTCTTGCTCAGTAGAACAAGGAAACAAGTTCTCAGACTCTTAGGTAAACAACAACAAAAAATGTGGCTCTCAGTGGCTCTCGGTTAATACAAAGTTTCTATATAGCAGTAGAATTTACCTTTCAATAAACTACACATATATATAAGATTACATGGAAATAACTAGTAGAGGTTAGTCTGAAAACTTTTGTATGAAGTTCAAACTTTTTCAGATATTCCGAAGAAGTTTAACAGTCATGGAAATAATGTCTAATTTGAAAGCCTTTTTTGTGTTATAAAAAACTAATATTGTGATATAAGGTAGATAAAAGACATCAATATGTAGTTTGTAAGAGACAAAAATATAAAGGTTAAACCTCAATGAGATGCAATAAGAAACAGTGAGGAACTTTTTTTAAAGATGGTAAAAGATTTTTTTTGTTTGTTTTTGTTTTTGTTTTTGTTTTTGGGTCACACCCAGCAGCGCTCATGGTTACTCCTGGCTCTACGCTCAGAAATTACTCCTGGCAGGCTCAGGGGGCCATATGAGATGCTGGGGTTCAACGTTCTTCTGCATGCAAGGCAAATGCCTTACCTCCATGGTATCTCTCTGGCCCCAGGTAAAAGTTTTTTATGTGATCACTTCATCTTAATAAGATGTCTCCAGCGTGGTGGCGCTAGAGGTAAGGTGCCTGCCTTGTCAGCACTAGCCTAGGACGGACTGCGGTTCCATCCCCCACATCCCATATGGTCCCTCTAGCCAGGATTGACTTCTGAGCACATAGCCAGGAGTAACCCCTGAGTGTCACCGAGTGTGATCCAAAAAGGGGGGGGGGCAGAGAGATAGCACAGCGGTGTTTGCCCTGCAAGCAGCCAATGCAGGACCTAAAGTAGTTGGTTCGAATCCCAGTGTCCATATGGTCCCCCGTGCCTACCAGGAGTTATTTCTGAGCAGATAGCTAGGAGTAACCCCTGAGCACAGCCGGGTATGGCCCAAAAACAAAAACAAAAAAAGATGTCAAGAGACAGGAACACTTGTGCACTTATTCAATTAATATTAAAACTATTATGGAAAGAAATTTTACATTTTAAAATGCACCTTTGCACCTCCATAAGCTTACTCTTAAATATTAATCCTAACCAATATTATAAGAAACACAAATATTCACATTCATGATAGTACTATTTAAAGGTTTAAAACTGAAAACTAAATTTATATGGCTAACAATAGAAGGATTAATGATTATTAATTTAATCAAACAAAGTGTTTGAAATAGTATATTTTAAAAAACATTCAGTATCCTCGGAAAATGTTCAATTCAATAAATAAATGTTTAATTCAATGAACAAATTTTCAAAAGAAAATTCCAGGCCAGAGTGATAGCATAGCTGTAGGGCATTTGCCTTGCAGGCTGCTGATCCAGGACAGACCCAGGTTAGATCCCAGGCATCCAATATTGTCCCCAAGCCTGCCAGGTGTGATTTCTGAGCACAGAGCCAGGAGTAACTCCTGATCTCTGCTGTGTGTGGCCCCAAAACAACAACAACAACAACAACAACAAAAGAAAATTCCAGTTCCAAAGTATATAATATACTTTTAAATATAATATATTATATTTAAAATATATTATATTTAAAATATAATATATTGGGGTTTGAGGACAGACCACGTTTTGATTCCACTGGAAGGACCGCAATTCAATCCCCTGGCATCGCATATAGTCCCCCAAGCCAGGAGTGATTTCTGAGCACATAGCCAGGAGTAACCCCTGAGCATCACCGGGTATAGCCACACACACACACACAAAAAAACCAAAGTAAAAAATATAATATTATATTGATATTTATACTATATACATACAATATAGTACTATACAAAATATGGTATGCGGGGTCCGGGCGGTGGCGCTGGAGGTAAGGTGCCTGCCTTGCCTTGTGCTAACCTAGGACGGACCGCGGTTCGATCCCCCGGTTCCCCATATGGTCCCCCGTGCCTGCCAGGAGCGACTTCTGAGCGAATAGCCAGGAGTAACCCCTGAGCGTCACCGGGTGTGGCCCAAAAACCAAAAAAAAAAAATATGGTATGCATTATCAATTGCAAATTCATATACAAAAGTGAGAGAAAATAAAATTTAATTCATTTGATGACAACTTAATTTTTATTTACATGTATATAACAAAAATTATTCTTTTTTGCAATCTTTTAATATTTTAAGTATGGGAACCCTAAAAATAGTACCACCTGAAATGTTTTGAGACAAATAGCTAGACAGATAAAATTGAACAAAGCATTTACTATTTACCATTTTATCACCTTTTGTTTGTTTGTTTTGTTTTCGGGACACATCCGGTGATGCTCAGGTTACTCCTGGCTATGCACTCAGAAATTGCTCCTGGCTTGGGAGATCATATGGGATGCAGGGGGTTGAACAGCAGTCTGTCCTATGCTAGTATGGACAAGGCAGACACCTTACCATTTGTGCCATGGCTCCAGCCCCTGTCATTATTTTTTTAAAAATCAAAGTAGAAGAAAATGGCATAAGTGTAAACGTATTTTTGTTGCTGCTTATTTTGTTTTGTTTTGGGTCACACCTGGGGGTGCTCAGATGTTACTCCTGGCTCTGCACTCAGAAGTCACTCCTGCAGGCTGGAGGGACCATATGGGATGTGGGGATTTGAACCAGCATCTATCCTGTGTTGGTCATGTGTAAAGCAAATGCCTTACCACTGTGCTATCGCTCCGACCCCACTGTAAAAGTTTTTGTACTCAAAAAATATACCATACAAAATATTTTCAGATATGTAATTATATATGTCTCCAAAAATTTTTGATCTCAAATAGAAAGAGTAAATGTGAGGAAGCAGGTAAGTTATAGATGTACAAAACAAAAAAGAAACTTGGGAACTCTTTGGAATTAGATGTGAAACTTCAAATACCCAGAAATATGAAAAATGTTTGTATAAATGTCATATTTAATTCTGAGAATTCTTAGAAGTCAAACCAAATCAGGAAGCACAATGAGTTACCCAGTTCTAATAATCCAGTGATAGATGGTACAGAAATTTATCTAGAAAGGCAGATTTCCTTCTGACTTCTAATTGAAATCAGTTCTGTATCTTTTTATAAGAAATGTTCCCTAGCAATATGGACATTGATCTTTGAAATTCATAGAGAATGCCATCTGAAAGGTGGTTACAGAGGACATTACATGTCTACAAGGAAATATTCAAGATAATATGCTTTTTTTTATAAGATTGCCACAGAAATAAAAGCTTAAGAATTCAAAAAGGATTCAAACTGGCTGCCCCAGACTGAATTTGTCACCAATCTTTATTACCAAAATTAAAGAAAATCAGCTTTTGTAAAATATTCACCTTTGTAGCTCCTTTTTAACGGGCTACAATATTTGACAAACTAAATCACTTCTTCCAAGCAATTGGATATCTTTGAATTGCAATTGGCTTTGAAAAGGACCATTTGTGCATTTCTCCCTTTTCATAGGAAAAAATCGAGACAGAGTAGGAATAAATAAGTTTCCAAGTATTGGCATCATGCATCATAGTCTCAGAAAACTTCCCCCATTTGTCATGCTGACTGAGTCCCAGACTCGGGGTTCATCTGATCCTCAGAAAAATGAACTGATAGCATATCTCAACGATAGTCTCTCTTGGATACAAATTGTTTCACAACGACCTCTTCAGCAGACAATTTAACATCTACTATGCAGATAGTATGTTAAAAGGCAACACAATTTATTCCATAAACCAGAAAAGATTTATGAAGTAGCTTGGATGGAGCAGTGATCTGATAGAGCTGGGTACCAATGCAGTGATTGTCTCAAAGAAGTCACGTGCTAAAGTCTGAGGAGCTTTGGAATTCCTACTTTTTCCAAAGATTGGCATGCAATTGCGCAAACATTGCCTCTCCCTTCACATTAGTCTTTTCCTGCCTTTCTTCTGCCCTGCTGTTTTGACTATTCCCAGCACTATCATGAGACATTTGAATTTTCCCAGTAGTGGTTATGACTTTTCACCGTTCCATACATACTCTCACCAGTTCTCCAATTTTGCACCCCCTACACATGATGATTCATACTATAAACTTGGAAAGAGAGAGACAAGTGGGAATTAGAGTCCACTTGTGGCACGGAGGTGTTAGCTAATAGAGAGAAACTTCTTGATCTTGGAGTTACTGTTTTACCATTTCCTAATGTCTTCTTGACTCACATAATTGGTAACACACTGGCAGCTGCATAGTTGATAGTCACCCCCAACTTCTTTATTGCTCATAGTTTTGTGGTACAGAGACTTGAGCTGGGGCACAGATGAGAAAATATTTCTTAGAGTTTCTTATGGACATATAGACATATCAAGAAGCTGTCCTCATATAAAGACTGGATACCTAAGATAGCTCATTATTGTACTGAAGTTTGTGATTTTTGTTGTCAGAATTCACCTGGAGCTGTCAGAAAGAGAAAATACAGGTGGCATCTTCAATATGAGAATTAAGAATGGTCAGCTTTCTTTCATCACAACTATCTCCACTATGAATATTCCAAAATAACCAGGCAAGAGATGTATGTTAGTTTATAACCAAAGTTTCATATGTCATAGACTCAGTCCCACTATGTTCTATTGAAACACAGAAGCAGGTCCTAATTTAAATAGAACACAAAGCTTGTTTCTCACTATGAGGAAGGTTAAAGATTCATGGGAATATTTTAAATTTTTTGAAAATTATAATTATCAGGACATTATACATATTCATAAGGTCACATATTGTCTATGACACTTATTCACTTATTCACTTATTTAATCAGAAAAGAACAATTTTGAATTGAAAGACTTCCATCTGACATCCTTTTTCTTCCATTATTTTAGTTAAAAATAAATTATTTCTGATTCTTTCTTGGACTACTCCAGATTTCCATTCTCCTAGAGAACAGGAGAGAGAATGCAAAAGATAAAGTGCTTGCTTTTCTTGCTACTGACTTGCTTGCACTCTGATACCATATGTCATTCTCCCAATTGCCAGGAGTCAACCTTGATCATAGAACAAGAGTAAACCCTCAACACCAATAACCATAACCCCCCAAATTAAGCCTAATAACAAAAACAAAACATACTTCCTTTCCCCTTCCCATCTTTCTCACTTCCTTGTGCTCTCTACCTATCAATCCCCATATCTTTTTGTTTCAAATTTTCCTGTCCATAAACATTGATTTTGGACAGGGTCACCTTATTGTTACTATAGCAGAAGCTAAGAGTTTCATGTTTATATTCTTAGCTTGAAGTAGTATTGGTATAGGGGGAAAAGACATATGTGCTACATAATCAGGCCTATTAGAGAAGACTCTTTGACAAAGGATGCAGAAATTTAGGAAAGTGAACTTACTAAGCTTGAATAGCTGTTTAAAGACTCACTTAAGTTTTTTCATTTGATTCTAATAGCACAAAATATCCCCCCAAATTGTCATCCCTTGCTGGCTTCCTATTACCTTCAGCAAGATGTAGAGTTTCAGTTCCCCAAACACACCCTTCACAGCCACACTGTCTTCTATAATGTGCCAGCATTTATTCCTTTTCCACACAGTCCATATTCCTGACACAGGTCCCAGTTCATACCAGAACACCACATTTATGGCTATGCAAAGCTAATCTCAAACATTAAATACTCCAGAAAAATAATTGCAAACAAATGGTTAGGCTGATGGCCGAACTAAGATAGTCTGGAGTTTAGGGCAGAACAGTGTTCTCTAGGGTTTGCCTTTTCTGTACTCTCTTTCCCACTATTGACCAAGTAAACATACAGGTGTCTCCCTTGAGGCAAAATATCTCTCTGTCATTTCCTTCCATTTTTATTCTTGCATATATATTTGAGAGTAATATGAAAGATAAAAATGAATCTAGTTTGTATAACTACAACCTTTCTAGCATAGCATTGCCCTGAGCATGTGTAGATAGGTTGCTTAGCCATGGAAATGCACACAATTTAGGAACTGTGTTTTATACATAGTATTTCATTAGGATTTTAATAAATACACTAGTGAGTTCTCAACGACCTTTTCCAAATTAAAAAAAAATGTTGATGCAAGTCATCCTTTAATGATAAAGAAAAATATATTGTAATATAAATAGTTGTGCTCCTAAGACATGGTGGGGGACTTAGGTAGGATTTTGGGAGGTACTACTAATAATAATTTGCATTATATATATGTGTGTGTGTGTGTGTGTGTGTGTGTCTATTTCATTCCTAATGAGGAAAGCAAGAGACCACATCATAGTTCTGAAATTCTAGGGACATGAAATATAATAATTTTAGAATTTCAAAGCTGGTAGAATGCTGCCTAGTCCAGCCTTTATGGAAAACAATATGGAGATTCCACAGAAAACTGGAAATTGAACTCCCATATGATCCAGCTATACCACTCCTAGGGATATATCCTAGGAACACAAAAATACAATTCAAAAATCCCTTCCTCACACCAATATTCATTACAGCACTATTTACCATAGCCAGACTCTGGAAACAACCAAGATGCCCTTCAACAGATGAATGGCTAAAAAAATGTGGTACATAAAAACAATGGAATATTATGCAGCCATCAGGAGAGATGAAGTCGTGAAATTTTCCTATACCTGAATGTACATAGAATCTATCATGTTAAGTGAAATAAGTCAGAGGGAGAGAGATAGGCACAGAATAGTCTCACTCATCTATGGGTTTTAAGAAAAACTAAAGACATTACTGTAATACGGCCCAGAGATAATAGAGTTAAGGACTCTAAGGGCTGGAAGGACCGGGTCACAATTCGAAGCTCACCACAAAGTGGTGAACTCTGTTAGGGATAAAACTACACTAACAACTAACATAACAATGTTAAAGAATGAGAGAAGTAGAATGCCTGTTGCAAATACAGGCAGGTGTGGGGGAGGTGGGGGGCACTGGTGAAGGGGGGGGTTCTGTTTATAACTGAAACCCAACTATAAACATGCCTGTAATAATGGTGCTTAAATATTTATATTAAAAAAGAATAGGACATCACATAATTATCAAAAGAATTATTAAAACTAGCACATAATCATGTATACAATAAACATCTAAAATTCTCTTCTACATTATAAAAAAGAACAAAACAAAAGACTTGTAGAACTTGTTTGAAAGAAAAATAAGAGCAGAGAGAAAATACATTCTATCATTTGTCAAGAAAGACACTTTATAAAATGCCCGTTGTAGTGGATTGACTAAAAAGCATTTTCAATTGCAAATAAAATAATAATTGCAAATAAAAGTTCATCACCAATTGCCACAAACACAAAAATCAAACCATGAGAAAACTTCCTTGATATCTCCCTATCTTGATGACCAAATATACATACCTATACACTGGACTTATAGTCTCACCCTCTTGCCCCCTTCCCTTGTTTTCTTTCCTAGAACACTTGCTCAAGACAGTCTTCTCATTCACCAATTCAGTGTTTAGTGAACAGTTTCTCCACTCAAACTCTTCAACCCTTTTCCTTTATGTCCCTAGCAGCACTCCATAAAAATTCTTTCATCACAATCACCACAATCATATTCAGATCCAGATCTGTATATCATATCCAGATCATAATATTCAGTTCTGTCTTATCAGCAGCAGGTTCCATGATTGATCCATCCCTTCAGCTTTATCTTCTTCACTTGACTCTTAGGATACCCTCTCCTTTAGTATCCCCATCACTGGTCTGTCTTTCTCAAGCTTTACCACTCTTCTAGACTCTAGAGTTTCATCTTCACTCCTTTTGTTTTATATCTCTAATCTTTTCTTTAGTGATATTTTTTAGTTCCATAGATCTTAACTGTTTACATCTGGTGGCTCCTATTTTGGGGCCACACCCAATAATGCTCAGTGGTTACTCCTGGCTATGTGTGCAGAAATCGTTCCTGCCTTGGGGGGCTATATGGGATGCCAGGTGATTGAACCTCAGTTTGTCCTAGGTCTGACGCGTGTAAGGCAAACACCTTACTGCTGTGCCACCACTCCGGCCTGATGGTTTCTAATTTTTACATATCTAATATTTAGCATGCCCCACCAAACCCATGCATCTATCTTACAAATAGATACTTCCTTCAGACTATGTATTAGAAGTCCCAACTGAGCATTTGTTTTCACTTTTCTTCCCTCTCTCAAATAAAGTCTTCCTCTCCTTCAGTCTTCATCTCAGCCAATGCCCAACTCTGACATCTTTCCAGTTTTCTGGCAAAGCCTCCCAGATCTTTTGTTTGTTTTTGCTTTTTGTTTTTTGTTTGTTTGGACCACAACTGGTGGTACTCAGGGGTTACTCCTGGTTCTGTGCTCAGAAATTGCTCCTGGCTCGGGGGACGACCATTCTGGTTCAGCCACTTTCAAGACAAATGCCCGATCACTGTGCTACCACTCTGGCTTTTCCAGAAGGTCTTTGAGTTTTCCTAATAAGTTTCATATAAAACTTTATAAATTTCAAAGGCATCATATTAAAAATATATCTAGAATATAGCTACTTCTCACTTCTCACCATAATCACTGGGTCATCATAACTGCCTCACAACTGCTTTTTCTGCATCCTTGTTTGAACACTGTATTCACACACAGTCAGAAGGAACAGTATAAGATATCACACCTCAGAGGCATCCTCTATTCAGAACTTCAGGGGCTTTCCATTCCACTCAGAGGGATGGTCTGGTCCTGACAGCCTTCACAGATCAACCTCCTACCACTATCCATACTCACTGGGTCATTGGTAAACTCTCCTGATGTTCTGCTTCTAATCTTGGACTATCCTTCCCCTCCTCAGCCCTTTGCTGATTTCATGTGTATCCTTTCTATTCCTTAAATATCCTAAGACCACCATTGGTCTTAGAACCACCACAGGTTTTTAGCATTTACTATTTTTCTCCACCTAGAAATATCATTCCTCAGATAATATAACTGACTTTTAGCTTCTTCTCTTAAGATCTCTGCTCAAGGAGCAGGTCACCTTAATTATATAAACTATAAAAATTACCCTCAATATTCCCCCTTTCTCAACAAAATAATTTTATTCTTAGCATATAAGAACACTAGTGTTCTCGACTTGCTAATTATCTATCTGCCATATGAACTTCATAAGGACACATAAGCTTCATAAGTACAATTACTTAATTGTCATCACTGGTTTATTCCTAGTACATGTAATAGTGTCTGGCTGACAGTAAACACTCAGTAAATATTTATGTAATGAATAAACTGTCTTTCCACTTAATGCACCATTTGTGGTAAGCAAAATAAGTTTTTAAAATTCAAAAGAGTATCTCAGGCTATGGATTTAGAAAATATGATAGTTAATCTGTGAGAAAAAACATGATAGTAAATCAGTGAAATGGGTTAATTATCCAGTGGATGTTTTTAGAAGCTGATTTTTCCATTGCTGACATTTCCAATAGAAGAATAACTCCCCTGATTAAAACCAACCATAAAGCTGAATCACATGGAACATGCTGCTAAGCCAGTTTTTCTCCTGTGTGACCTGAATGACTCAAAGTGCCAATGACAATGTCAGCTTTATGCTCCAGGAATATCAGTTAGAAGTCTTGAGTCGGCTGTTGACTTCATTCAAATACATCTTTTTGCTCTACTTGGTTAACTTGAAACTGCTTGTTCTCTGAACAAGATTGCTGTAAGTCTTTTGTCGTCCACTTGCTGTGTGACTAATTTGAATGTTAACATTTTTTAGTGAAAATGCTTTGATGCTAAACAAAACCATTTGGAAACTTTCAAATGTCTGGATAATGTATTTTTGGGGGAAAGGCAATTTAAGACTTGCTAATCATAAACTAAATATACATGATTTTAATTGAGTGTCAGGAGTCTAAACCCATTATTTAAACATAAGAACATCTTACCAAATGCTATGTATTATAGCATCTGTTTTAATTTATTCAGTGCCCCACATATTAACCAGCCATATGCTAAGTTCCAAAGCATAAACATTTCCTCCCCATGCCCCTACTCAAACTACATAAAGTAAGATAAATTCTGTTGATTTATCCACTGTTTTAAAAGATAAAGATGTCAGGAGTTTTATTACTTATTATCATTAATTTGCACTTTGAAAAACAATTTATTTTCTTATTAAGTGAATTAAGTGAATATATATACAACTTTTAGATAAAAGAGCCACAATATACTATAAATTTGAAATGTTATCCAGGGATCATAAGTAATAAGGAAGAAAAAATATCTTACCTTGTCATAACTAAGTTAAAAACAATAGACCTGGGTAGCCTGAGGAAATGACATCAAACGGAACAGCAACTACTCCATGTAAATTTTTGGCCTTGTGTCAGGAACATTTACTACATGTTTCATTCTTATGTCTAGTGAGAAAGGAGGAATTGATGAGCTACTGATATCCAGGTATACTTTCCCAAGGCAGCTTATTCCATTTATCCCATCCAGAGAGACTATTTGGCTACCTCTTAGAATATCTAATTTTTGTTTTATAAAATTTATACTGCAGCCAGCAACAATAAGCTAAGAACTTTAGTAATGCAGACTATATGTTGATTTTTAAATAAAAATATCTTTATTTAAGCACCATGATTACAACAAGCATGTTCGTAGTTGCCTTTCAACCATAAAAGGAACACCCCCTTCACCAGTGCAACATTCCTGCCACCAATGCCACCCCCCAACTTCTTCCAACCCCATCCCCTGCCTGTATTTGACAGAAATTCTACTTCTTTCACTTATTACCATTGTCATGATAGTTGTTAGTGTAGTTATTTCTCTAACCGCACTCACTACTCTTTGTGGTAAACTACATATTATTGGCTGGACCTTCCAGCCCTCATCTCTATTATCTCTGGGTGTTCTTGCAATGTCTTTTTTTTAAATCCCATAAATTAGTGAAGCTATTCTATGTCTATCTTTCTCCCTATGACTTATTTCACTCAGCATAATAGTTTCCATGTACATACATGTATAGCAAAATTTCATGACTTCATTTTTCCTAATAGTTGCCTAGTATTCCATTGTATATATGTGCCACAGTTTTTTAGCCACTCATCTATTGTTAGGCATCTGTGCTGTTTCTAGATTCTGGCTATTGTAAATAGCACTGCAATGAATATAGGTGTCAGAAGGCATTTTTGTATTATGTTTTTGTGTTCCTAAGGTGTCCCTAGGAGTAGTATAGCTGGATCATATGGGATCAACTCCTGTATGTTGATTTTTCAGTAATTGTAAGGCAAATTGTAACCTCCAATATAATCATTTAAAATGTGACATCTAATGACACTCAATTATCTAGGTGCATCTGAATCTCCCCTTCAATAAAGTCAACTATTTATATTCATTGATATTACCAGTGAAACATTCCTACATTCCTAAGTTTCTCTCCTGCCTAGTCACAGTATCTTAGAACTGAAAGGTTCACTTGTTCCAATACTTTTTAACTAATTAGAAAGACTTGAGAAGCCACTATGCAGTGTGTTTGATACTTAAAAATATTAAAAACAGTCCAAAAACTTGAGTTTTCAGTCCAGTGAATAGGACCTTTATCATAATGCTGCAGGTGTCAAGGAAAAACATTGCTATGGGTACAAAGATGGTGTCATAGAGCACTGTATATGACTTCACAAGGATAAGAGAATGCAAAGGAAGGGGAGATTTTCCAAAAAACTAACTTTTAGATTGAGGAATGAATATGAGTTTACCAGACAATAAAGATACAGAAGTGGAGGGGAAAGAAAGGAGATCATTGGTGCTGTTCTGTGTCTTGTGCAGTATGGCAAAAAACAGTCATTTGTAAACATGAATGTTTACTAAAAATCATTCAACTATAAATAAGTTTTCAGACATACATATTTCAAGGACACAGTATCCACAGATGACAAATAAGTATCATCCAAGAGATTATAATGGAATATTTCTATCACACAGAAAATTCTATTGTGAAGCACTGAAGCACTGACTATGAACAAAAAGAAAAGAGAAAGAACTGATACCTGAGGACATTGGCTGAAATAGTTATAGGTAGTAAAGCATATCTAGAGTAACTGAATATCTTAAGATGCTACTCGGGCAATGAAGCAGGAGGAACAGACAATTCAAGTAGACCTGGAATTCCTGGGCTGAAGCCACAAGATACAAAAGGATCCTGTTGAGTTTTACCCCATATTGTCAATTATACACTGGAAAGCTGCATGGACAAAATGTTTGAATGAGCATCTTTAGTTCACCAATTGTGTTCATGAAACCATATGTCTTCCGATAGCAATGTACCACATCATGAAATCATTATTTTTCTTTGAAAAAAGGAGATTGACTTTATTTGGCCATCTTATCCATTTTTTATTTATATATTTAAGAAATCTGGGTAACATTTTACTCTTACAAAAATAGATTTTTATAGTTTCTTGGGTGTGTAACATATTTTTGCAGAGCCAAGTTTTGATTATTAGAGCACATGGTCATGCTATTAAGAATTTAATTATAATTATAGGTAAACTCTGTCTAACCTTACCAAGCATTTGTCTTCAATTTAAAAAAATACCAAAATAGGACTTTAAAATCAATATAGACAAATATAGAGATATATAGAAACAGTCATTCAAGACTCCCTTTCCTATACTCCTTGCTTTCTTAGCAAACCAGATAGAGGTATATGAGATCGGAGTCCAACATCTATCACTTAGCTATGTGGTCTTAGCTCAGTCTATTTTTTGTTTTTGTTTTTTGACTACATTAACTATACTAATGACTTACCAATGTGTTTCAGGGATATCTCTTGATGTAAGGTGCGGGAGGGGGTGTCTTAGGGAACCACACAGGATTCAAGACAAGCACATTTTCTGATGCGCTATCTCTCTAGCCCAATCTAGTTTCTTAATCTCCTTATTTTAAATAAATTTTTATAGTGGTCAAATTGAATTACAAATCTTTCACAGTAAAATTTAAGGCACATAGTGACAATAAATGAGGGGCATCCCTACCACCAGTGTTGTTCTCCCTCCACCCCTGTTCCCAACATGCATCTCATATCTTCCTCTTTGGTCTCCTACAATGCTAGTGTAACTGTTCCCCACTTATTCAGCTTGTTGTAGATTGTGTATCATTTCTGTTGTTGACTTTGAATTTGGTTTTCAAATTTGATCATTTTTTATTTTCATTAAATGTTCTTGTTCCCCCCCCCTCAAATTATGACGGTGAACAATATGATTCCAGTAATGTGGTTCTGTTGGAATATAAGAAAAGATAAGGGAGAGGAGAAGAAAAAAACAAGAACAAAAACAAAAACAAAAAAAATAGTAGGAGGTGTCCGTCTAGGTGTTATAAGTATCCATTTAGAAGAAGAAAAGGAGGGGCCCGGGAGATATCATGGAGGTAAGGCGTTTGCTTTCATGCAAAAGGTCATCGGTTCGAATCCCGGTGCCCCATATGGTCCCCCGTGCCTGCCAGGAGCAATTTCTGAGCATGGAGCCAGGAGTAACCCCTGAGCACTGCCGGGTGTGACCCAAAAACCAAAAATAAAAAAAAAAAGAAGAAGAAGAAAAGGAGAAAAGAACAATGTACCAAAAAATGAAGAGCAAAAACAAAAACAAACATTAGACAGTAACAACAAAAGTACAAAAAGAACAAAAAAGAACAAGCCAAAAACCAAAGCCATCAACTATGAGGAAACAAACAAAAAAACACAAATAAATCAAAACCAAACTATAAAAGAACAAAAATAGTAAAAAAAAAACCAAACAAACAGCAACTATATAAAGTTTGTTTCTTCTTCTTCTTCTTCTTCTTTCTTCTTCTTTCTTCTTCTTCTTTCTTCTTGCTCTTCTTTTTCCTCTTCCTCTTCTTTTCTTCTTCCTCTTCTTTTCTTCTTTTCTTCCTTCTTCCTCTCCTTCTTTTCTTCTTTTTCTTCTTCATCTTCTTTTCTTCTTTTTCTTCCTTCTACCTTCTCCTCCTCCACCTTCTTCTTCTACTTCTTTTTCTTCTTTCCTCTTCCACCTCTTCCTCCTCCTTCTCCTCCTCCTCTCTTCTCCTCCTCCTCTCTTCTTCTCTCCTCCTCCTTCTCCTCTCCTCTTCATTCTTCCTTCTTCCTTCTCCTCTTTCTCTTCTTCCTCCTCCTTCTTCTTCCTCCTCCTTCTTTTCCTCTTCTTCCACCTCCTCCCTCCTCCTCCTTCTTCTTCCTTCTCTTCCTTCTTCTTCCTCCTCCTTCTTTTACTCTTCTTTCTCCTCCTCCTTCTTCCTCTTCTTCTACCTTCTCCTCCTCCATCTTCTTCTACTTCTTTTTCTTCTTTCCTCCTCCACCTCTTCCTCCTCCTTCTCCTCCTTCTCTCTTCTTCTCCTCTCCTCCTCTTCCTTCTTCCTCTCCTTTTCTTCTTTTTCTTCTTCATCTTCTTTTCTTCTTCTTTTTCTTCCTTCTTCTTCTACCTTCTCCTCCACCTTCTTCTACTTCTTTTTCTTCTTTCCTCTTCCACCTCTTCCTCCTCCTCCTTCTTCTCCTCCTCTCTTCTCCTCCTCTCTTCTTCTCTCCTCCTCCTTCTCCTCTTCCTCTTCTTCCTTCTTCCTTCTTCTTCCTTCTCCTCTTTCTCTTCTTCTTCCTCCTCCTTCTTCTTCCTCCTCCTTCTTTTCCTCTTCTTCCTCCTCCTCCCTCCTCCTCCTTCTTCCTTCTTCTCTTCCTTCTTCTTCCTCCTCCTTTTCCTCTTCTTCCTTCTCCTCCTTCTTCCTCTTCTTCTTCTTCTACCTTCTCCTCCTCCATCTTCTTCTTCTACTTCTTTTTCTTCTTTCCTCCTCCACCTCTTCCTCCTCCTTCTTCTCCTCCTCCTCTCTTCTTCTCCTCTCCTCCTCTTCCTTCTTCCTTCTTCCTCCTTCTCTTCCTCTTCTTCCTCCTCCTTCTTTTTCTTCTTCTTCCTCCTCCTCCTTCTTCTTTTCTTCTTCTTCTTCTTCCTCCTCCTCCTTCTTCTTCTTCCTCCTCCTTCTCCTCTCTTCTCTTCTTCTTCTTCTTCTTCTTCTTCTTCTTCTTCTTCTTCTCCTCTCTTCTTCTCCTTCTCTCTTCTTCTCCTTCTCTCTTCTTCTCCTCCTCTCTTCTTCTTTCTTTCTTCTTCACTTCACTGTCATTATAATCAGTCTTTTTTAATTAGTAGTCTTCGTTTTTGCTCAGATCCTAGGACAAAGCCTAGGATAGAGTATTTCAGGATGGTTCCAGAGGTTCTGTTCAGTCGCAGTTGTCAAATTCAGACCTCTGGGGTTAGAGATCTTGGTTTTTGTATGAATCCTAGGCCAAGGCCAGCTTAAGCTAGGAACTTTCTTATTGGCCCCTCAATAGGTTTTGTCCAGTCCATGTTTATCAAAGTCAGTCTTCTGTAGTTAGCGATTTTGGTTTTTGCATAGAGCAAAGTATGACATGTCTTCTGATTGCATGAGATGATGAGGTGATGAGATAGGACAACCTTCTCTTAGATCAAGTTGTTGCCGTTTTCTCATGTTAGGATGTCATATCAAAACTGGTGTAAGTTGGAGCCAGAGCGGTATTAGGAATTTCCCCGGAAGAGTTTGGTTCCTGGTACAATTGCTGGGACCAGTGTCATTTCCACTTCTCGGATCTGGGGTTCTGAGTTGGACTATCATTGTCCAACTACATGGAGTCTAAGTTATGTCCGCATGACACATGTTCAGGGTAGAAAGCATCTCTGTATTATAAAATGTATGAGTTTGTATCCTTAGTAGATAAGAGATTTTTTTCTGTACATAAAATTTCCCCTTATTTAGAGTACCTATGCAAAAGGGGATGGTGCCATATTATATTGCTGGTGAATTTGGAGGTAAAAATAGTCTACACAATCTCTGGGCCCTGGCCTTGACGTGAGCTTTTATCCAGGCAAGACTTTTTTCCTTGTAAGATTTTGTACCAAGCAGAACCAAAACAGGTGGAGTTGAAGAGAGAAAGAGAAATATATAGAGAAAGAGAAAAAAAGAAAAATATATATATATATTAGAAGAAATAAATAAGTTTTTAAAAAGGAATTATGGGATGCAGTGGTGGTGCAAGCAGCAAGATATCTGCCTTGCCTCTCTTAACCTCTAAAAGATTTTTTCCATCTGAAACAATTTAGAAATTCCATATCAAGAAGAGTGATACAATGTATACAGAGAACTGAGCACATCTTTTCTCCACCTTTTGGCTTATATCAAGTGTAGAGTACTGAGCACATAAGAACTCTGCATTTATTGTAAAAGGTAGAGAAGATGGAGCAACTTGTCCATCAGCTCACTTACAAATCTAATGATGTTAATATATATATATATATATATATATATATATATATATATATATATATATATATATATATACATGCTTCCCTTTCTTCCAGTATAATTTCCTGAGATGATTTTAAGAAACTTTATATTAAAAATACCAATGATTATGAAGTAACAACCTATTCCCCTGGTATGTCTATATAAGTCACATTATGTCAGACACACATGTCTAGCACTTATAAGGTTTTCATGAAGGAGATGTTTATCATGGAGTTCACCAATCATTCTCATTCACAGTATAATCAAATAGTCATTCTTCACGGGTTCCTGCACCAAAATGCATATCTAATATTTTCAGTAGAGCCATACAACATATTTTAATATATGAAGTGGTCAAAATGTTCTACTGTTTCCTTAAATAAAAACAACCAAAATTAGCCATGGGCCCCTTGCAACCCTATCAGATATCTTAGTACACAGTGTGGGAAGCCTGAATTTAACACTTTACCCTTTATAGAGCACAGCTCTATACTCACTTATCTTTACTACAAATACTGTAATGTTCTATCAGATGAGGACATTGAGAGTGTAAGATAGTATATTCAAGGTTTTAGCACTAGAAAGTTCTAAGTTAAGTCCCAAGTTTATTGGGTTCTAACTCCAAAAAATTCTTCTTCCCACCGTTTCTTCAGAATGTCAAATGCATATTTTAGTAATTTTTAATTTTCCAGTTGTGCTCCTTACTTCAAAATAGAAAACTGATATATGCAAGAAATACTTTCAAGTTTGTATGTTTTATTCCAAAACTTTATCATAATTCTTCAATTACTATTATTCCCAAAAAATGTTGCCAGAGAAATTAATTACACACAGACACACACGACAGCTGGTATATTTGTGTTAGATACAAGGCAAGTTATAAGATTCTAGATGAAAAAGTAGAAATGTCATTCTAAATTTTATAAATTACAGAATGAAGAGGCCAGAGCAACAGTATGTTGTTTGTCTTGCACATAGCTGACCTAGGACAGTTCTGGGTTCGATCACAGGTTTCCTAACTGGTCCCCCAAAGCCAGGGGTGATTTTGAGTGCATAGCTAGAAGTAACCCATGAGCATCACTGGATCTGGCCCCACCAAAAAACAAAACAAAACAAAAATTATTAAAAATTTACGGAATGAAAATTGCAAAAACAGTAAAGAGCTAATATATGGTAACTATCTTAGTGAATAACATATCTTCCTGGAACTTTAAATTACCTATAAAAACATGAATTTTTAAAAAATATTTGTGATTGAGGTAGCATAAGCTTACAAAACCATATATATTTTAGGAGTATCATTTCCCACCTTACATTTTACAATCTTACCATACCAGACCCATTTCCAAATATCAATACCCCTCCACCAGAGTGTATTAGAACCCTTTTCAATACTATTTATATTTCCTCAACTGAGCAACCTCAATTCTGTGGACAAAATTCAGATGTTTGTTTTCATTTACATTTGTCAGTTTACTTGTTTTTATTCTTTATACCCCTCGTGTGAGTAAGATTTTCTAGTAAATAGTAAATAAATCTTTCTCCTTGTGACATGTTTCACATAGCAGAACTTTTTCCAGGCCCATATTGTCACAAATGTTGACATTTCATCTTTTCTTATAGCTAAGTAGAATTCAACTATTTGTGTATACATATACAATTGAATATATCTTTATCAAATAACCTTTCATTGAGTTTTTGGTTCATTTCCATATCTTGCTATTGCAAATATCATATTTTACATAGCTGTGCACTTATATTTATGGATTTTGTTTTTGTGTTCTGCAGATAATTACTTAGAAGTAGATTTTCTGGATCATAGAAAATCTGTTTTTAATATTTTCAGGAATCACTATATTATTGATTTCCTTGGAAGATGAACAAGGTTTGATTCTCACCAACAGAGTATGAACATTCCTTTTATGGCCATGATTACATGTAAATTTAGTGCTTCTGTCCATTTTTAAAATAACATTGCTTAATTTTTGTTTGTGAATCTTTATGTCTTAGATATTACATCTTTGTGGGGTGTATACTGTCATTCATTAGGATTTTTTTCATTTAATTAATTGCTTGTATAATATTGTGTGGTTTATAGTTTGATGGAATCCTATTTATTTTCCTTGTGTTTCTCTTGCTGTTATAATACAATCCCTAAAGTCTTTAGGGACAAAGACATCACTAAAATCAATAATGTGCAGTATATTGCCTATGTTTCAATATCATCTTTTTAGTTGAATTTCTCCGTTTTTATCTGTAGAATAATAAACATATACTAGTTGTTATCTTGACAAGTTTTGCAAGCAGCAATTTTCTCCTAAATGTCAGGCAAAAAGATCTGAGAAGCAGAGGGTTTAGGCCACAGAGAGACACCATGAGTACCTAGCTCACAGATTGATAATCTAGAATCCCAAAGAAGCCAAAGCAGAAGGAAAGGGTAGGCACTTGTTTGTGCTATGCCCTTTCCTTCCGGAATAACTCTATTTTTCACAGTTACATCCTGTTAAAAAAATGTCTAGAAAAACTCACACTCTGGGTAAGTTTGCAGCCTACAACAGGGAGAGATACAAGAGTTTCTTTGGACTGAAACTGGAATCATTGTATGTTTCGAACAATATCCACCTTCTCCAAAAGAATCCCACAAGGCAGCAGTCACCAAAGGCTGACATTACAACAATGGAGGACTTCAGGATCCTTGATGGTTATCAATGGTGAAGGGACAGAAAAATTTGTTTTATGACTCTGGTTGTTTGTCTTACCTCAATCAATATTCATCATGAATTTCTAGAGAAGTGGTCTATACCTAGGAATGTAAGGTCTCCTTTGGGGCACTATCCCTTGATGCTGAGAAACGAATTCTGGGAAGATAATCTCTAATTCAGAAAAGGGGCTTCATATACCGGGAGTCCCTTCTGACTTGTGTCCCAGTAATTTGATCCTGTTCTAGATAGGGCTGTACCTCAGGTTTTCCCATTCTTTTCTAAATTTTCCTGTCAGTTCTTCTTGTACTAACCCTGTTCTTTTAATATTAAGTTCTTTTCTATGGCAGTTACTCCACTATAGATGCAGTTCTGCTATGCTTCTGGGAAAGGAGATGACTCTAAGTTACTGCTAGTCTGGCATTATGTACTGCCCCTAAAAATAAACACCAGGAGATGGTTGCCTGTATGGAAAGTCATATAGCCTTACCGGAGGGCATTGCCTTGTATGATCCAACTTGTGCTCCTTATCTGCACATCTTTAGAGGAAGAGGTGACCTGAACCAGCAGATGCTGAACACATGCTGGGAGATAACTCCTAATGGGGCCAAATTGGAGAAAAAAAAGAAGACAGATCAGACCAAGTGAATGCAGTAAAACTGGTGTTTTGTCAACATTGTGCTCATTTGGGTAAGAAGAAAGGTCACGTGCCAACTAGTTTTCTTTAATATATAGCTACTTATCCTAGAAAAATATTTTCCATATATATAATCTTTATCTACATTTTTATCCCACAGGTTCTGATAATTTAGGGTTATTTTAACTTTTTGTTGACCCAATATTCCTGAATATCCACATATCTGAGGTTTTTCCTGTTTGCTTTTCATGATATTAAACATATTTTAAGGTGGAAAGCTTGAAGACCATTAAAAAATAACTAAATAACATACAATTGTAGATATATGCAACTGAAATGGCCTAAACAATCTTGAAGAATAAAACAGATTGAAAAACATATACACAATCTGATTTTAATATGTATTTAACATTTACAATAACCAACACCAGGTGCTTGGCAAATGTATAGATATACATATCAATGAGAAGAATAGAGGCAATAAATGGACATACAGAGTAAATCTATTGAAGATAGTGTGAAATGATGGATTGTATGTTCCACAATCCCCAGAGAAGGAGAGGGATCCCTATGTCCCAAGACCAGGTAGGACAAGAGAAGCAGGTTCAGCAGCAATTCCAATGCAGGAAATAATCCACACACAGTTGGGAAAACTACCAGGTCAGAAACTCACACCACAAGCTGTTCACCTACAAGCCAGTTGCTCCAACCTGTGGAACCACGAGCCAAGATGGCAGCTCCTCCTCCAGGGCTCCAAAGCAGCCTTTATTCCAAAAAACAAAGCCCACCCCCAAGGGGAGGGGAAAAGCCAGATGCAGAGGCAAGGGGGATGCATCTTTTTAACATGTAAGCCAAAGGAACCAATTGAGAGACATCTAATTAGAAGGCAATATGAGGACCAATCCAAAGGCCTCTTCCAACAGTGGGTGGTTTTCAATAAACATGACAAAACAATTAAATGAAGAATGTTTAGTCTTTTTAACAAATAGTAATAAATATTCATATATAAAGGACAAACAAAAATTAGCATCAAACCATATCAGGTACCATATACAAAATTAAACTCATTATGAACCATAAAATAAAAATAAGTTGAACTTTATAAAAAAAAGTTAAAGATGGGGGTCAGAGAGATAGCATAGCGGTAGGCCATTTGACTTGTAAACAGGAGGACAGTAGTTCAACTCTTGGCCTCCCATATGGTCCCCAAGCCTGCCGGGGTGATTTCTGAACATAGAGCCAAGAGTAGCCCCTGAGCACTGCCGAGTGTGACCCAAAAAAAACAAACAAAAAAAATTAAAGAACATTTTAAATATTAAAATATAAGTTACAAGGACCAGAGTTATAGCACAGCAAGAAGGGAATTTGCTTTGCATACAGACAACCCGGGTTTGATCCCTAGCATCCCATAAGGTTCCCCAAGCCTGCCAGTAGTCATTTCTGAGTGCAAAGCCAGCAGTAATCCCTTCGCCCTGACAGATGTAGCCCCCCCCCAATAAAAAATATAAGTTGCATACTGGGAGAAAATATTTGTAAAATAAAAAGAACTTGCTTCAAGGCTAATAAAAAGTTCTCAAAACTTAATAATAAAAAACCAACAACCTAATTCTTTTTTTTTTTTTTTTTGGTTTTTGGGTCACACCCAGCAGCGCTCAGGGGTTACTCATGGCTGTATGCTTAGAAATAGCCCCTGGCAGGCACGGGAGACCATATGGGATGCCGGAATTCAAACTACTTTCCTTCTGCATGGAAGGCAAAAACTCCTTACCCCCATGCTATCTCTCCAGCCGCAACAACTTAATTCTTAAATGGGGGAAAGATCTGAATTAACAGTTCACCAAATAAAATATAGGAATATTAAATAGGCACAAATTGTTCAGAATCTTTAATTATTAGGGAAATGGTCCTTATCGTTGAATAGCTAAATTTTGTAAAACTTACAGAACTAAGTGTTGGTGAATACTGAAAATTAGGAGCAACTGGAACTTCCACACATTCTGCCAGTTTCTTGTAAACATCATGATTCTAAAAATAATATTTCAGTAGATATTGAACTATTCTATGATTATTCCCACATCTAGTGCTTATGTGAAGCATGTGGTACAGGTAGGCAAATACAAGAACTTAGACTGCCTAACTCATTCATCAGAATATATTCCTGTGGCTAAATGACACATGACTAAACACTCAATTTATAATCCCAAAATCCTACTTCTAGTATTTAGTCTTCAAAATAATAAAAATATGCATCCACACCCAGAAAAAAATTTTTTGGAAGTTTTACTCATACACACTGAAAACTTGGAAATAGTCCAAGGTCTTTCAACTTTTAAATGAATAAATAAATTGCATAATATCCATATAAGAAAATATTACTCAGAAATAAAGAATAGGGGCTGGTGAGGTGGCGCTAGAGGTAAGGTGTGTCTGCCTTGCAAGCACTAGCCAAGGAAGGACCACGGTTCGATCCCCCAGCGTCCCATATGGTCCCCACAAGCCAGGGGCAATTTCTGAACGCTTAGCCAGGAGTAAATCTTGAGCTCAAAAAAACAAAAAAAAGAAAAAGAAAGAATAAATAACAGACATACAAAGTGTTTCCCTATATAAGCAATTGTTTAAGCCTTCATTTTCCTAGTTGCTCTTAAGAATGACTTTCATATTTATTACTATGCTGCCAAATATTTAACATTGCTTACATAGTTATAAAGATACTGCCAAATAATTGTCATTTGAATCTTATAAGCATACATATCTATGTCTCTTTTTTTAATAATATAATTTTTATTTTAAACATATTGGGTTACATATCGTTGGCAATCATATTTTAGGTACAAATTAACATAAAATCAGGGGAACTCCCATCACCAAAAAGTCCTCCCTTCTCTTCAGTTCCCATCCTACTTCCCATATCCTCTCCCCTACCCCCCCCCCCGGGTTGCTAAAGCAAGTGGTCCCCTCTACGTCTAGCTTACTACTTGGTGGTCTTACACCAGTTTGGTCTTGGTTACCCTCTTTTTCCCCCCTGATTGGGAGGCGGGAATAGTTAGTTCAAGTTATGTGGATTTGTTTGAAAAAGAAAAAAAATAGAAGATAAAAAAAACGGATAAATAAAAATAAATAAATAAAAAAAGAAAGGAATCAAATACTCCGGGAATGGGTGGAGTCCTTCCAGAGGCTTTTATTATTGGTTTGAGAGATGGAGGGGAAAATGAAGGTGGCATAAAATAACTATACATAAAGAATCGTCAAATGAAATATCCAGTGAGCATTCAAAAAAGAAAGAAAGAAAGAAAGAAAGAAAGAAAGAAAGAAAGAAAGAAAGAAAGAAAGAAAGAAAGAAAGAAAGAAAGAAAGAAAGAAAGAAAGAAAGAAAGAATACCATATAAAGGCCATGGTATTGAGATAGAAATGTGGCAGTAAACGTAAGAAAAGAAAAGAAGAGAATAAATAAATATACATATACATGGAGACATCTACTTCAATAGCCAATCCACAATAATGAATGATCAACAAAAGATAGATACGTAAATAATGATAATAAAAAAAGATTGTTTTGTGCTTGTTTTTTTTTTCCCCTCCTCCAGATGCACAGTAAATATTGGGGTCATTCGAAAGGAATTTCCTTTGCCTAAGAGATACAGGGTTTCTTCACCCTTGCCATATATTGTCACAGGATTGAACTATAGACTCCTTTCAGGTTCATTTACTCTCTCCTTGGTGCTTTTGTATGGGAGATTTCTGCTGTATCCTGGGTGATAAAATCAGACATCTGTATCTGGAAGCCTTGGCATCTACACGAGCCAAGGAGTTGAACTTCTGCTTATGTTTTTCTGTGTGGTTCTAGTAGTTCTGTTTCCTTAGTGTCGTTTTAATCCGTCTTCTGTGATTGGCAGACCTGGTCTTTGTGATGGTCCTAGGGATGGGCCTGGGATAGCATCTTTCCTTACGTTTCCAGGAATCCCCTTCTGTTGCAAGTCTCAGACAGACCTCTGGAACTAGGGGAACTTAGTTGTTATGTCGGTCGTAGCTCTCGCCCTAGACTAGGGCTTTTTTATTGGTCCCAGTGTACATACAGTCTGGCCATGGTTCAGTCAACCAGTCGTCTGTAAATCACGGTCTTGGCATATGGATAGATCAAAGGGTAACAAGTCTTCTGGTTTTGTTTTATCGTTAGCTGGTGAGGTAGGATAACTTGCTCTTAGGTCGAGTTGATCCCATTTTCCTCGTTGTCAGGGTATTTCATAACTATTATGGTACTATTACTGGCACTTGTCGGTGTCCGAGCACTATTACGAATGTCCCAGTTGGGATTTGTTTCCTGTGGTTGTTGTGATGAAGTATGTCATTTCTATGATTGTGATCCAGGCTGGACGGTTGGTGTCTGATAACCTGTGGTCTAAGTTGGGTCCAGGTGCTATGTCTCTTATAGAATATATTAGTCACCTTAATTATTGACAAGTGTTCAAATCTTAGTCATGTAATTTTGAATATACACTCTAATCATTAGTAATTCATTTGCAAACATCAAGCACTTGGCTGATGGCATTTATTAGGTATTAATTCTTATATTTCAGAAGGTGAACTTATCTTATATGTGTTTTTAAACTATTGTGAGACTACAATTCAGAAATTTCTTCATCTATATGTCAAAGTTTTCAGGTGAGAAACATGGAAAACTTAATAGAATATTTCACTTATGATACATGTGGCTCAAATCACTTTAACCTCTTTACAAAAAATATCCAGTTATCTTTCTAAATTGACTTGAAGTACATAATTACTCTGCTGTCACCCAATAAACCACACCTCACAGTTTATATATCTTTGTGTATTTCCCTCCTACACACATGGATGCTGAGTTTGATCATGAGTTCAGAAACTTAATAAGAGCAAGCATACACATTGTGTCTTGTATGTTTGGCTGACTATGTCAAGTTTTGAGTTTGGATAAGAGGGGGAGACTAAGTAATCATCATGTTAGAAGTTCAAGAAGCTGCATAGAGACGAGTGCAAAAGAATTCTCATTTTCTTTCTTCCCGCCATCTTTAGTCCTCAATATTAGCTAACAGTATTAGTTAGGAATATTTGACCAAGTATACACCAATGCTCTAATAGTTCAATTTTTTCTGTTTTTAAAACCTCCTCAGAATAGCATAGCTCCCTTAAGTACTAGTAGGTTTGGTTAATCAAATAGGCCTACGTAATTCTGGGCCTAAGAAGCACCATATTGTCATGAGAAACATTGATTCCAAATGCCCACATAATTGGGCTAATATCTTTGGAAATGGTGTTCAAGCCCCCAAAATATTGATACTATAATTTTTCTTTTTGGGGGGAGGGGAGCTTTACGCCCAGTGGTGTACACTTCTGGCTCTGTGCTCAGAAATTGCTCCTAGCAGGCTCAGAGGACCACATGGGATGCTGGAATTTGAGTCACCATCCATCCTGGATCTGCTGCGCACAAGGCAAATACCCTACTGCTGTGCTATCTCTCTGGCCCCTGCAATTTTTCTTTATGTTAGTTATATCTAGTGATATTTATTTACTTATTTATTTATTTGAAAATTAAAGCAGAATCAAGTGGTATCTAGTGATATTTATTAGAAAATTAAAACATAATCAAGTACATGTGTTTGTAAATTCACAAACAGAAAACATTATAATCACTAATATGATATTTTCATGTTAATATTGTTAGCAACATATATGCTTACTGAAGAGATGGGCATTATTTTCTATTTTCAATCCTTCTAAAGTTTAGCTTTGCAAAAGATGCTGTTATTTACTTTTGCATTCTATTCTTATTTATATATCATTTATTAGATAATCTCTGGAAAATGCTACTTTTTACTCAGGGTATAGAGTAAGAGTGAAAAACATCAAGCAACAATTTAGTATTGCTATGAAAATAACTGATTTTGTGGAACCATACACTTTAAGAACAATTTAAGAACACACTTTAAGAATTATAGTACTGTATTTTCTGGCGTATAAGATGACTGGGCTTATTAGATAACCCCCTACTTTCCTTGTTAAAATATAGAGGTTGGGCTATATTCACTGTATAAGACTACCTCTCTTTTAACACACACCAAATAGAAACTAATGAATAATAACAGTATAAACAAATTAATTACACAATTTATTCTATACTACTGAACTACAGTGAATTAGTATGGGATGATATGGAGGGATTTTTTTTATGAGATTAAAGGAACTTATATAATACTCAATATTTGTTTAAATAAATGGAAAGACTCGACTAGGCTAGACTAGGACAGGATATGACAAGATAGGAATAAAACAGATTAAAACTCATAACTGCATTAAAAATGAGTTAAGATATGTTCTTTCATCGACTTCAGGAACTTGACTTGATTTTTGTCTGCTTAAATTCAATGCACTCAGTTTCTTCATCTGAGTAATATGTGAGTAATGGCTTCTATAATATACAAGGATTTAGTTCAGCATCTTAAGATATTAAGAACATTGCTTGACACATTATAGTTACTATAAATATTTGTTAAATAAAATATAATATATGTGTTGTATATTGGAGTTGTGATATAAAGTTTGAAAAACTCAAAGCTAAATGAAGTTGGATATAAGCTTAACTTCAAGGAATGGATCAGATTCAGATAAGAAAAAGGACTGCTGTAGGTGGATATACTAGTTTAGGGAACATAGAGTCTACAGATCTAGGTTTAGGTCTATTTTTCTTGTGAGCTATTGAGAGGGAAAGAACATTAAAGAGAGGAAAAAGCTAATTGTTTTACTATATGTAGAATTCTTTTACATTCCAATACCCTTTATCAAGACTCATATTTTTGTTTGTTTGTTTTTGGACCATACTTGGTGACACTTAGGGATTACTCCTGGTTATGTGCTCAGAAATTGCTCCTGGCTTGAGGGACCATATGGGATGCCAGGGGATAAAACCACGGACCATCCTAGGCTAGTGCACGCAAGGCAGACAACACCTTACCACTTTGTGCCCCCACTCAGGCCCCAAGATTCATGTGTTTTAATAATGATGCCAAAGATATGATAAAAATAGATGTACATGAAAAATAAAGCACATTCAACAAAGAAGACGATTGGGTAATTCAATTTGTTAATGACAAGTTCTATAAAGTAATTATTTGCAGATGACCATTAAAATATCCCCAACAGTCATTTACAAGGGTTGGTGTTACTTTTCAAAGTTTCATCTTTCTGGAAAACTTTTAAAGAAAACTTTAATCAGATAATATATGAGTCTAAAATGGCACAAGAAGAGTGGACAGGATGGCTCAAAAAGTCTTTCATATGTTGGACCTCAGCAAGAGAGATATCAGAAACTGCCATGAACCTGGACAACAATGTGGGTCATAAAAAGATCATTCTGACTTGATTAAGGCTCCTCTAATTTAAATCACTAGAGAAATTTAAAACTAAAATTTTAGCATAAAAATTTATCTACTGTTTCCTTTTTTGTGAGAGATACCAATCTAAAGCCACTTCAGCTTTTAATTTATAGAACCAAGAGTACAAGACAATAATAGGAGAAGCTATTTGTGTTCAACTGTACTTTACCAAAAGATCCAAGCAAAAACAAGCCTGCAGAGAAACACAGTACTGTAATAGAACAGAATGATTCAGAATTAGATCTTAAGAAACATAAAATTATCATCAGACAGGCAGTCTGTCTTAAAGTAGGTATTGTATTATTAAAATTCTCACTTTACAAATGAACTAACTAACCCAACAAGGATTATGTAACTTGGATCATTAAAAACAAAACAAAACAGAAAAAAAACAAAGAAAGAAAATGTTTAATTCTATACTACTCTGTGTATTGCATTATATATGGCTTTCCTCATCTTTATTTTTATTAGTCAAGGATAAAGTGTATGTTACATGTTGAATATCAACTCTATAAATAAATATCTGACCTTAAAGAGGCACGTGCCAATTAATTGTAGGGTTGGATGACCCAAATAATAGTCCATGTGACTAAATCCAGTTGGTGTGGTTCCAGTGTACAGTTACTGTACATTTTATGCATAAGCTAAACAACAATAGAAAATACTTTCTTTCAGATTGGTTAGTGATTCAGGTAGTGGAAATTCACCTAATTCATGGATAAGAAAGATGAACAACAGGTCTATCTACATTATACTTCATGGAATGTCAGCTACAAGATTTTCATGGAGAAGCAAGTTGTTTTGTTTTGAAATGACTTATTTGCATTTAGCTAGGAAGGGGTGTGCCTATTCAGATCCGTGACTAGGACATGGGGAAGGAGAACATTAGAGTGAAACTCATGAGGCAATGACCTTAAGTACAGGTGGCTGCCACAATGTCTATTATTAGGATCAATGAGATATAGTCAGAAGTAGTGTTGCAAATGGCATGCTGGAAGGACTGAAAAAGTGCAAAGGCATGCTATAAACTCTTGCTTGAACAAGCAGACTTAGCAACCATCACAATCAGGAGAAATAAAAAGAGAGGATATGTTCCACAACAAATCAAGCATTGTTTTCCTTTGATCACCCTTAAATTGAAGAAACATGCTTAGGTTCTATCATGGAGCTATGGTATTCTACCCAGTTTTCTCCCTGAAGGCCAAGTGATATTGAATCACGGCTAATTTTCCTTTTTATTGGTACACCCCATCTTCATCTCAATAGTAAAGAATTTTCCAAAAAGTTATAGAAAAATTCACTAGTTGACAAGGCAGATGTGAGTGAAACCATTTCTCTCTTAGGATGACATCCTATGTGACCTGGGGCAGAGCACTTATCTTAGGGCTTCTATTCAACTTCATGGTAGGATTCCCCATGGCATGTCCCCACTGGTGACAATGAACAGCCTACACCAGAATATTGCCCTTCCATGAAACTTCCTTCCTTTATCTCCCCCTCCATACATACACTCACACACACCTCCTCTTAAGAAAAACCTGTTTGCTCAGAGAAATTAAAAGCTGACGAAAAAGCAAACTTCTGTTGTGTAACATACATGAGTAGTCTCAGACTACAGCTGTATTCATGTAAAGTCAGAGGGGAAATTGCATAAATAGGGATAAAAGAAAATCTAGGTAAACCCCCAGCTAAGGAGGTCTCCATCACTCAGTGACTCCACCAATGCTCTGTCCCATTCAACCCGCCCTCAACTCCAGGACTCATCATCTTTGTCTTGTCATCAAGGTGTGCCTGGTCAGAGTCCTGCCTTCTCAGTGTGAGAATGCATGCAGTTCCAAAACATGTTTTAGATTAACAAGAATTCTTTGAATACCTCTGATTTTGTCTGGCAGAATCATATGAGGGCTAAAAAAAAAAGTCAACGTCATAATTTAGTGTTAACAATACACTAGATCACAAAATATAAAAGGTGACTACATTAAGACTTGAGTTTGCAAGGATTCCTGAGGAGCCTGACAGGTAAATGTATGCAGTACAACGAAGAGTATGTAGGAGCCACAGAAAGGACCCCACCCAACGCCCCCTCATCTGATCAGGTAAGAAGGAAGGAAAATAATTATAGGTGGGGTTCTGAGTGATATGATTTGGGGTAGATTCAATTAAGCTAGTAAAACCCATTTGTGAAAGAACTTCCTGTAAACAAGGTGCATGACTATCTCCAGCTCATGATGAATAAATGAAATAATTTATCATAAGACACACTGCCTAAAAGAAAGTGGCTCATACAATACTACTATGTCTTTTGTTTTTCCTGTTCAGGGTGTGGTGAGGTGACTTTCCCTTGGTTCAGGGACTTTTGAGGCTGGGTTCAGAAGGTTAAGTGCAATAGTAGGGTGAGATGCTCCAATCAGTATTTGCTATTTGATAAGAGAGGGGGGAAAAAATCCCTGACATTACAAAATGGAAAAAGCTAAAGTAAGCCAGAGGACACTTGCTTTTTTTGTGACCAACTTGGGTTCAATCTATGAGCTGCACATTATAATTCAACTACTACAGGCATATTATATGTTTCCCAAACCTACCAGGAATGATTCCTAAGTGTGAGGCCAGGAACCAAGAAGTAGTCCTGAGCACAGTTTAGTGTGACCCAAAATAAAAAGGGGTAGGCAGAATGCGTATCTATGTATTTATATACATAACTATATATATTTACATATACACAATATACATATACGTTTGGTTAAACATGTTTTAGTTCTTTAATTTTATTTTTAAATGCTGCAATTATTTTTGGTGATACTCAGGGGCCACTCCTGGCTTGGGGGACTATATAGGATGCGGATGCTGAGGGCTCGAACCGCAGTCTGTCCTAGGCTAGCACTGGCAAGGCAGATATCTTACTGCTCCAAGCCACTGCTCCAGCCCCTGCAGTGATTTTTTTTTGATATCTTATTGGTAACTTTATTGAGAAATCATCTTCTAATATCCTTTTAGTAAATAAAATTTTAAGAATAAAATTATAATTTTAAAATAATCTTTTTCTTTATTTCCTACCTTATTTAATGCAAAGTATCAGAAAATGTCAGAAATATCAGAAACAACTATCAGAAACATAAGCAATAATCAGAACAAAAAACAAATATCAGAAAAAATATCAGAAAACAACCTATAGAAACATTTCTTTCATTCTCAATTATACTTTGTCCTCAATATCTTCTAATTATTTTTTTAATTTAATTTACTTTATTTAAAGAATATGTATCACATAGTTGACAGCCGATTATAATTTATCTGTTTCCAGGTAAATTAGAGAAAAATTAGTTTAAAAAAAAAGAATGAAGAGAAAAAAGGAGTATAACCACAAGCAAATTTGTGAAAATTATTGTACCTCCAATGAGGCCATTAAGTCAGTTTCAGAAGGTTTAATATATTCTTACTAGTGCTAGCTGACCATTCTGTTACTTCTTTTATTCTGAACATTGGATGAGTTCACATACACATTGCTGTCTAATAGGGATGACAGTATTAAACAAAAATGGAGTTGTCACACAGCCACAAATGTGGTCATGTAATCCAGGTATTCCAAAAAATACTACTGATACTGCAGCTCTCATGGGGTATGTTTTCAGTTACCAGGGCTTCTGGAAGTATAAAATGGTTGGGGGTCGGGGGAGGATGCCAGCACTCAATCCAAAAAAAAATGTCCTGGCATTTGGTATTTGGTATCCCAAATACCATTATACTTGGAGTTTGGGGCAGATTTGTGTCTCTGCAGAGAGCTGAAAAGGAGTGGTTAAGCCAGGCCATTAGCAAAACAGTGATTGTGGGTGATGGGTGAGCAGGCATGACTCAGGCAGGGCAGGAACATGGCCTACCTTCTCCAGTTTTCAGTTGTGTGGCCAGTGTACCAGTAATTTTTCCTGGCTTAGTTTATATCTTTTAAGAACAAAGTGAATCTATGGAGCTGACTGGGTGGAGACATGGCAACATATGGATCTTTTAATTCTATGTACCATATTTCACAGTATCATCATCATCATAATCACAGATTTTATACCAATTTTATTCACAAAAATGGAGCATGAGGTTTTGACAGCAGATAGCACTTGACAGCACTTGCCATGCATGGCAGCTAACCATGCCAACACTGGCACCCCAAAGGGCCCCAAGCCCTATTAGGAGTAATTATTGAGCATAGGACAGAAGAATGTGTCCCAAATGTAGCCCCCAAACAAATCAAATTGTTAGGCATGACCATTATTAAAGCTTTTTTGTTTGGCTAGTGACTAAGAAGTCATTTATTAATAGACTTTGGTAAGATTAGAAAACATGTATACTCATAAATACATGTTAAAATTAAATAGTTCAAATCAATGCATACCATTTTTCATGACAGGTTAGAGAACATTTTCCCAAGGTGTAAAATAAAATATAATTCACTAGCTACTGTATAATTGTGCATTATAATTCAACTAATACATTTGAGAAAACTTGGTTCTACACTGCAAGGTATGAACTTATAAAATTATGTCTTCTGTGTTCCAAGATATCACACTTCTTCAGTACATTGTCTTTTTTTAAATATAATGTATTTAAGCACCTTGATTACATACATGACTGTATTTGGGTTTCAGTCATGTAAAGAACACCCATCACCAGGGCAACGTTCCCATCACCATTGTCCCAAATCTTCCTCCTCCCCATCCACCCCCCGCCTGTACTCTAGACAGTTTGTCCGTTTCCCTCAAAGGTTCTCATTTTTAGGACAGTTCAAAATGTAATTATTTCTCTAACTAAACTCATCACTCTTTGTGGGAAGCTTCGGGAGGTGAGCTGGAATATCTAGCTCTTTTCTCATTTGTGTCTGAAAATTATTATTGTTGCAGGAATGTCTTTCATTTTTCTTAAAACCCATAGAGGAGTGAGACCATTCTGCGGTTTTCTCTTTCTCTCTGACTTATTTCAATCAGCACGATAGATTCCATGTACATCCATGTGTAGGAAAATTTTATGACTTCATCTCTCCTGACAGCTGCATAATATTCCATTGTGTGTATGTACAACAGTTTCTTTAGCCATTCGTCTGTTGAAGGGCATCTAGGTTGTTTCCAGAGTCTTGCTATGGTAAATAGTGCTGCAATGAATATAGGTGTAAGGAAGGGGTTTTTGTATTGTATTTTTGTGTTCCTAGGGCATATTCCTAGGAGTGGTATAGCTGGATCATATGGGAGCTCGATTTCTGGGGGAATCTCCATATTGCTTTCCGTAAAGGTTGAAATACATGGCATTCCCACCAGCAGTGGATAAGAGTTCCTTTCTCTCCACATCCCCGCCAACACTGCTTGTTCTCATTCTTTGTGATGTGTGCCATTCTCTGTGGTGTGAGGTGGTACCTCATAGTTGTTTTGATTTGCATCTCCCTGATGATTAGTGATGTGGAGCATTTTTTTCATGTGTCTTTTGGCCATTTGTATTTCTTCTTTGTCAAAGTTTCTGCCCATTTCTTCTCCCTATTTTTTGATGGGATTAGATGTTTTTTTCTTGTAAAGGTCTATCAGTGCCTTGTATATTTTGGAGATTAGCCCATTATCTGATGGGTATTGGGTGAAGTTTCTCCCTCTTAGTGAATGGCTCTTGTATCCTGGGTGCAATTTCCTTTGAGGTGCAGAAGCTTCTCAGCTTAATATATTCACATCTGTTAATATCTGCTTTCACCTGCTTTGACAATGCATTTTCCTCCTTGAATATGCCTGTAGTCTCAATGTCCTGGAGTGTTTTGCCTATGTGTTGTTCTATATATCTTATGGTTTCGGATCTGATATCAAGGTCTTTCATCCATTTGGATTTTATCTTCATACATGATGTTAGCTGGGGATCTAAGTTCAAATTTTTTGCAAGTGACTAGCCAGTTGTGCCAACACCACTTGTTGAAGAGGATTTCTTTGCTCCATTTAGGATTTCTTGCTCCTTTATCAAAAATTAGGTGACTGTATGTCTGTGGGACATTTTCTGAGTATTCAGGCCTATTCCACTGATCTGAGGGCCTGTCCATGTTCCAATACCATGCTGCTTTGATAACTATTGCTTTGTAGTAAAGTTTGAAATTGGGGAAAGTAATTCCTCCCATGTTCTTTTTCCCAATGATTGCTTTCGCTATTCTAGGGTGTTTATTGTTCCAAATAAATTTCAAAAGTGCCTGATCCACTTCTTTGAAGAATGTCACGGGGATATTTAGAGGGATCGCATTAAATCTGTATAATGCCTTGGGTAGTATTACCATTTTGATGATGTTAATCTTGCCAATCCATGAGCAGAGTATTTGTTTCCATTTCTGCGTATCCTCTCTTATTTCCTGGAGCAGAGCTTTATAGTTTTCTTTGTATAGGTCCTTCACATTTTTAGTCAAGTTGATTCCAAGATATTTGAGTTTGTGTGGCACTATTGTGAATGGGGTTGTTTTCTTAAAGTCCATTTTTTCCTTATTACTATTGGTGTATAGAAAGGCCATTGATTTTTGTGTGTTAATTTTGTAGCCTGCCACCTTGCTATATGAGTCTATTGTTTCCAGAATCTTTTCGGTAGAGTCTGTAGGATTTTCTAAGTAGAATATCATGTCATCTGCAAAAAGTGAGAGCTTGACTTCTTCCTTTCCTATCTGGATTCCCTTGATATCTTTTTCTTGCCTAATTGCTATAGCGAGTACTTCCAGTGCTATGTCGAATAGGAGTGGTGAGAGAGGACAGCCTTGTCTTGTGCCAGAATTTAGAGGGAAGGCTTTTAGTTTTTCTCCATTGAGGATATTTGCCACTGGCTTGTGGTAGATGCCTTAAATATATTGAGAAAGGTTCTTTCCATTCCCATCTTGCTGAGAGTTTTGATCAAGAATGTATGTTGAACCTTATCAAATGCTTTCTCTGCATCTATTGATATGATCATGTGATTTTTATTTATCTTGTTGTTGATGTTGTGTATTACGTTGATAGATTTATGAATGTTAAACCATCCTTGCATTCCTGGGATGAAACCTACTTGATCATAGTGGATGATCTTCTTAATGAGGCATTGTATTCTATTTGCCAGAATTTTCTTGAAGATCTTTGCATCTGCATTCATCAGCGATACTGGTCTGTAATTTTCTTTTTTCATTGCATCTCTGTCTGGTTTGAGTATCAAGGTGATGTTGGCTTCATAAAAGGTATTTGGAATTATTTACATTTTTTTCGATTTCATGAAAGAATCTTGCCAGGATTGGTAGTAGTTCCTCTTGGAAAGTTTTAAAGAATTCATTAGTGAATCCATCTGGGCCGGGGCTTTTGTTTTTGGGCAGACATTTGATTACCGTTTTAATTTCATCAATAGTGATGGGGTGTTTAGATATGCTACATCTTCTTCCTTCAACCATGGAAGATTAAGAGTCCAAGAATTTATCCATTTCTTCCAGGTTCTCATTTTTAGTGGCATAGAGCTTCTCAAATAGTTTCTGATTACCCTTTGAATCTCTGCATATCAGTAGTGATCTCTCCATTTTCATTCCTAATACGAGTTACCAAGTTTCTCTCTCTCTCTTTCTTTGTTAGTTTTGCCAGTGGTCTATCAATCTTGTTTATTTTTTTTT
>PVKC010000528.1:51319-65236 GCA_004027635.1 Crocidura indochinensis | reverse complement strand
TGCTCTGGCCCCTACCAAAGGGTCTTTGTTATCTGAAGTAGAAAAAGTTTATATGGGAAATAAAGAGCAGGTAGAAGAGAGTTACATGCTAAAAAGAGAACTTGGCTTTTTCAGAGTGAAAAAAATATGAAGTATAAATCCCAAGTATGGATTCACAGGTCATTTCTCCATAAAGGGCAAATACACCCAAACACAAGGAAGTGTATGTCTTAGGCAGAGATACAGAAAATATTAAAGTCCTTATTTTCACCTTTGCTAGTCATATCTCTTATCCTTATTGCTATGGTAGGGATAGCCAAGAACGCCTCTCAACTACAGCACAGACTTCCAACTTTTCCCCTCATCTTCTCTTTACAAAGAACATCAAACCATAAGCCTTGAGATCCTCCCACTCAGAGATTCTCCGCTTCACTCTCCCTACTCTACTTGGGTTTGCTGTCAGTAATGTGTGGGGTTCCCCTGAAGACTGTGCGTGTGAACCATAAGCAACTGTATGAAAAATTCAGTCTCATGGATTCCCAGGGTAAATGTGTTTTCCCCTCTAGTCTTCTCTGTCAATGACAGCACTAAACTGTATTCTAGTCTGAATCATAGTTACGCTTTCAGTGTCCCGTCTCTCTTTCCTGTCTGGTGAGTGTTTAAGGACTGAAACCACAGCTGCTTCATTTCAATACCCTCAATAATCTCAGCCACACTGCTGGTAAGAGGAATGACAAGATCAAACATCTATTTGCTCTGTATGCCTTGCAGCACTCTGCAAGCTATTTCAATCTCTAAATAACTACACTGGAGTAATATAGTCCCAAGAAATACAACTATATTCTCATTTTATATATGAGAATATTACAGAGGTTAAGTCAGCTATTCAATGAGGAGTTGCATTTTATCATCTCAATGACATTACCACCAGACAAGGTGCCTTTAGTGCCAAAGGCAAGGAAATCACTTCATTTTATATGTTGAATATCTATAGCAATAAACCAATTGAAGCCAAGAAAGAATATAATGGCTATTCCACAAATTAAATTGATCAACCACTATCTATTGAGTAGTTTCTTATACTTGTTATAATCCCTAAATACAAATCCACACTTTTTCCCTCAATTCTGTGTAAATGATAAAGAAGGCTTCTTCTCTAATCTCCCCAATATTTACTGTGCCTATACAAGAAAAAAAAAAGAGAAGCACAAAATATTTTTTTTCTTTTTAAGTTTTGTCATTGCTGTTGTCTGGTGCTGTTTTTTTTCTTTCTTTTGGGCTTTGTTTTGTTTTCTATTTCAAGACTGTGGTTATTATATGGCTGCTGTCTGTATTGCTCTGGTGCTTTTCGAGTTCTTTGAATTTTTTATCTCTTATTTTATTTTATTTTTAATTTTTGGACTGCTATCTTTTTCTTCCTTTTTCCTCTCTGCTCTTAAACTGATATGATATATCCTCTCATTTTCTGCTTGTTTAATTTTTGCCCCATTTTATTTTATTATTATTTTTTCTCTTTCCTTCAAACAGAACCACACAATTTGAACCATCTTGCTCCAAATGGAGTGTGAAATAATGGAGAGTACCAAGACCAAACTGTCACATGAACATTAAGTAGAAATTAAAAAAAGGTTCAAACTTAAGCACCAAATCCATGGTCAACAGAATCGATACTCAATTCACAACATACTAGACACAGAGAGGACCACTTATACTTCATATCAAAAGAGGGGGATATGGGATGCATGCTGGGAACAAGGGTGGAGGGAGGACAATATTGGTGGTGGGATGCCCTTGATTCACGATAACTATGTATCTAAAATATTACTGTAAAAGATTTGTAATCCACTTTGATTAAAATGTAAAAAAAGCCCTCTTCTCATGCAGCAGTAATTCAACTCTTCCACACACTCTTCAGACTATCCTTTGTTGTGTCTTTGCTGCTTCTTTCTGCTGAAAATAGGATGGAGATGAACACACTAGTCACACTATGTCACCTATTCTCTGTTGGGCTCTGCCAAGAGAGAGGCAAGCACTAGAGAGCTTGCAAGGAAAAAAGGAAGTGCCCCTTCCTGTCAGCCTCCAGTTCCTAACAGAGCTGTCTTTGTGCCCACAGCAGATCCTGAATTCAGCCTGCTCTTATGCCCACACTTGCAGTCTCAGAGTCAACCCACTGCAAAGGTTGGATCTTAGCCCCAAGACTCCTTCCCCTCAGAATTCTAGAATCTCTGCATCAGCTGATTAACACCCCATCTCAGAGGCCCAACATTCAGTTCAGCAAGTTCCCTCATCTAACTTTCCTAGTTTTCATCATTCTAATCTCTTCTCTTTCCTCCCTTTGGAAGCAGCCTATTGCTGATGGAATTTTGTGCCATGATTCGTCTTCCAAGGTCTTCAATATTTAACAACTATTTATGGTTGGGTGTGATTGCCACCCATAATCATCTATCCAGACCACTGTGCTTAAGGAGCATAAAATTAAAAGCTTTAATCTCTCATTAAAGCACTTGTCATCCATAAAGGCAGGACTAGCACTCCCCTTCCTTCTCTTGCATATCTTTCATCTCCATAGTTCACTTCACTGCAAGTGGAGAGTTCCTTGGTTTATGACCTAGAATCACTGGAAAGAAGCCATTGTTGGTGAAATATCAAATCCTTGCCACCAAGGGAAGGACCTGGAAATTAGATTAGAGGGTAAATATTGATCATAAGGTCAATTCAAAAAAGTACTTTTCATAATGACAAACTGGTCAGTAAAGAAGTCGTTCCTTGCTGGAATTCATTTATAAAAAAAATCAAGGCTATCATATAAATTTTAAAGTAGTAGAAGATTTTAGACATACAATAAATCAAGGCTAATTCCACCACTGGGGGTGTCCAACTCCCTCAATCAATGTTCTGGAAGTGCATGTCTGAAACCCAACTATGAAGGACTTTGTAAATCACAATGGCTTCAATAAAATAAAATAATAAAATAATAAAATAAAATAGTAGAGGACCAAGGATGTGACATAGCAGTGGAGCCATATTCATGAATGTACAAGAATTCAAGTTCAATCCCTGACAATCTAACAAAAAAAATAGTCAAACCTTTCTGGAGCCACAGCCTTCTATATAGATAATATAATTTTTCTTTCTTTATGAAGTATGCTATCTCCTCTCATATTTCTTAAATAAAACTTTTTCATTTCAAGAAAATTTTAATAAAATAATATCAACCCAATTTATTATTTTATTGATAATTCTTTCCTTATTTTCTTAATTATTTCAATAGGTCATAGGTCACCATACAGCAGGAGTGTCCTAGGGAAGTGATGAAGTCCTCTAATTGTCTTCTGCACACCCTGGGTCCTGGCTATAGATCTAGTTGCTTGCTCACAAGTGACTTGAATTTGGTCAACCTAGGTTTGATTTTCAGTATCCACTTTATCCCATAAGTACCACAAGGAGTAATCTCTGAGTGAAAAACTCAGAAGTAACTCCTGAGCACCATTGACTGTGGCCCCCAAATCAAGCAAACCAAGAAAAGCTGGTCTCTCAAATAAGGATCTGAACACTAATAGAAACTCAGATGATGAAAGTTCAAAGTGCTCTCTCACCTGTGATATAAATAACTTGGTCTCTTGCAATAAAGATGGACTTGAAAGTGAGATCCAAGAGTGAGAGAGAGCAAAAAGGAGAAGAGGTTACAAAAAAACATGACCATACTCATGTTCTGCCTTTGCTTTTTTCATATGAAAATGCTTAGCTCCCATATCCCAAATTAATTTTTGGCATCAGAAGACATACTGAGGCTTGAAATGGCTCCCTTTCATTCTTTCTGCATTTCAGAGGTTTGCCAGGTCTCTAGGATCTGATAAACTGATCAGCAAAAATCCAAGAAGATGGGAGTAAGGCCTTACCTTGATCCCATTTCAAGCTATTCTCTCTCTGAACCCAGTTTATCCAGGTCAGCAACGAATTGAATTTCATCCAAGGACAAATGGGACTAGACTTAGCCTTCGGAGCAGGATGGAAATGGATAAATCAATCGTAGAAAAAATACAACACCTGAGTGATATGTTTTTATCTTACTCAGCAAGTCATGCTTGACTGACCATTTGTCAACACATGTTTGAGTAAAAGAGAAGAAAAGCAGAGAAAAGGAAATGAGAAGGAGAGGAATACATATTTCTTCTATTTGGGGGGTAAGGGAAGGTGTTTGGGTCACATCCTGTAGTGCTTAGGGCTTACTCCTAGCTATGTGCTCAGGTATTACTGCTATTATGCTGGTGGTGCTCAGAGAAGCATATGTGGTACTGGGAATAATACTTGGATTGTCTGTGTGGAAGACAAATAATTTAATACTATCCCTCTGTCCCTACATATCGCTCCCATAAGACATGAGGAAATGAATTCCAAAAATGGAATCATTTGTCCAGTTTTCTAGTTGATAGAGAGTATAGAAGTGGAATGTGGATCACCTAGGTTCTATCACATCACTATCTAAATTAGAATTATTTGTTCAATAATGGTGCCACCTGGCTCAAGAAAAGAGAACCGAGCATAGTGGTGATTGTAGTGGTGGTGGTGTGTGTAGGGTGGAGAGTAACTAAAGTATTTAATCTTCTCAAAGTAATATAGCTTGACTAGGCCTCAAAATTGTCAATGCCTTGGTTCTGATCTCAGAATATCTTTAAATTCCATAGGTTATGGATTTACTACCCAATTCTGTAGTTAGACTATGCAACACTGTTTATGGACTACCTAACCCTGTAGTCCTGGCATACAGTCTCCACTATGACTGAACCCATGGACATACCATTGCACCTCCAAATACACAAACACAACTAGTATACTAAGTTATTTCAGCTCAAGCTGGTATATAAACAGATTAGAGTAAAGCCTGCATTTCCAGGCCATGTCTCCCACTGAAACAGATGGTCAATATGTTCGTGATAGCTGGAATTATGACTGAATATTGTTGAAGCAATATAAATTATCTAATTTAAATCTTCTTGAAAAGGGACAGAAGAGACTGTATCACAAAACTGTAAGTGAGACGATCAAATGACAAATCAATTAGTAATTATTAAAGTGTCATCGTGTGACCACCACATTCTTAGAGAATGTCCTACCCTCACAGAACTTCCTTGGATGAGATTATCAGGTGAGAGAACAGGTCAGAGTATTGTTATAAAAATATACCATGTTCTTTTCTAGGCTGAAAAGGGTTTGAGGAGTGTGGGTTTCGAGAATACTAGATGATTCTAGTATTGTCCTGAAAAGAAATGAGAGCACAGTCGTGTCATGTGTTGCTCCAGAGAAAAAGGGATATCTGTTTGGGTTCAGGATTAGGAGAGTTTTTATTATTCAGTCATTCAAAGCTGTAGAAATGAACCATTTGTCAAAGAGTTCACAACCAGAAATTTCATTTACAGCTATACAGAAACCCAGACACATAGAAGTGAGCTGGGAAGTTCTTTTGAATGACCTTGGAATTCCCTCTTTACAACTGTCACATTCCAAGAAACATCTGTGAAGGAGCATAGTGCATATGGAAGATATCCTAACAGGTTCAGCAATACAGAGAAAAGGATATTGTTTCTTGCAGCCTCTGGCTCTTCAACAGTGAGATGGAGAAAATATTAGGTATGTGCACAAAGGTTACATGCAGAGGAGAAGAACTTTTGTTGCTGTTGTTATCTTTGTGGAGGCATGCCCTGCAGTGCTCAGGAGCTATTTCTGATTCTGCTCTAAAAAATTACTGCTGGCAGGCCAGTGGACTATATGGGATTATTTGGATCAAACCTGGGTTGGCTCTGTGCAAAACAAATGCCCTAACCACTGTGATATCACTCTGGACCCAAGAGGAGAGTATTTAATAGAGACATGAGGGCATAGACCGTGAAAAAATATGAGAAAAAAAGGCAAGGCAAGGTTTTTGGAGTGATAGAATCACATGTAATTCTACATGGTCCAATAAAGGCAACTACCACATATTCAATATACTTGGTCCTATTATGCCATTTTTTTTTGGTTTTTGGGTCACACCCGGCAGCGCTCAGGGGTTACTCCTGGCTCCATGCTCAGAAATTGCTCCTGGCAGGCACAGGGGACCATATGGGGCACCGGGATTCGAACTGATCACCTTTTGCATGAAAGGCAAACGCCTTACCTTCATGCTATCTCCTGGGCCCCTATTATGCCATTTTTATTATCCAAACAAACTTAAATGTAAGTAATATTTGTTTATTTTACAGATGAAACTAGCTGAAACTTAGAAAAGCTACGCAGCCATAACCAGCGTGCATGGCTGCTTTTGGATTCCTATTTATGTGACTTCAGTGTCCTAAACTATGCAGCAGAAGACACTGTCCTTGACTCATTATTTACCTGGGATTATGATGAAAATTGAATTTAGGATAGCCCATTGATATAAACTTTTCCATATTCCTTACCTTGACCACATGGAGTTTAGGCAATAGATTGCAGTCAGCCAGGGTCAGCTCATCTCCATCTAGGAACTTGCGTCGGGACCCTTTGTCTTCATCTCCACAAATGTTGGCATCAATCTCTTCTGGCAGAGGGGTGTTCAGGTAGTCATCCAGTTTCTGCAGCACTTTGGTCAGTCCTTTCTCAAGGGCTAGGAGGGAACAACAAAAGATGCTATCTTTTGGGTACAGCCACTGGGGCTTCAGAAAATTGTCCTTCTTGCCACACTGAGGGCTCCCCACACATTACGGACTCCCAGACAAATGAATATGAATCAATAACACAGTGCAAACAAAGTATATACAGTGGCCTGAAAAAGCAAACATGAACCAAACAACACACTTATTAATCTCATTTTTGAATAAGAGATATATATTGAAGTATAACCATTTAAATGCATGGCAAAATGTTCATACCACTGACCCCAAAAAGTGCAATAATAGTCAAGTTTTTATCTTCTTACTTTGCTTTATCAGTGTCATGACAATATTCCATAGTAAATCTACAGAATAATTGTGTACAAAGAAATTAAACATACCTGGAAATAGCTTAAAGAACCTAGGAAAGGAGTCAAAACAATAGTATAATAGATAACACACATGTCATGCACATGGATGATCAGTGTTCAATACCCAGCAACCACATGTGGTTTCTCTCAAGTCTGCCAGGAGCTATTTCTGAGTATAGGGTCAGTTAGTACACCATGAGTAGTGCTTGGTGTGGCCCCCAATAAAAATGACAAAGGTTTCAAGAGAGAAATACACACTATGGTTTGTGATAGTATTAACTATAGTTTGCCCAACTTAATAAGAGATGGAGGCCTTGCTTCTAGTCGCACATACCATTGGAAAGGGAATGCATCTGTTAGTGCTATTGGTGGTACTTAATGAAAATAAATGGAAAGCAGAGATGGATACCTAAGAATAGAGGGGTGTTCTAAAATCAGAGTTAACCACAACTGAAGGAAGAAAATGTAACAGGAAACATTTTTAGTCTTGTCCCCCTTATCAGTAATTATCTATCAAGTTGCTTCTGAGACACAAGAGCTAGACAATATTCTTGAAGTAAAAACTGCCAGAAATCAATTCACTCAGTTTCCACCTGCATTCTCACAGCCCATACATCTTAGAACACTGATTATACCCTGAGCTGGAGGAAAGAATGGAGATGACCAGCCTTGGCTACTGTACCTGTACAATCCATCAGCCCTATTTGACCCAACAGCTACTTTCTCCACATTGTGGTTTAGAAGATTACATAGAGATCATGGGCATCTGTCTTAATTCCTAATATTTGAGAATTTGTAATAATTTTAAATTTGAGGTAATTTTAGGTCTTGTGTTGATGTATTTAGTTCTAGAAGATAAAAGAAGTGGGGTTTTCCCAAAAGGAAAAGCCCAGGGGGAGATACTCATGTTCAGAACTTTCCTAATGTTCATCTTCTTAGCAGTAACTCCACACACAACCCAAATCTGTCTTTTCAGAGAAGGCCTTTTGTTTGAGACAATGAAGTAACACCAGTTCAAGATAAATCAATTGAACACTTACTGGAATGTTTTAAAACAGACTGGAAGTTAAATAATTTCTCAGCACTTCATTTTCCCTGGTGTGGTATTTGAACATGCACTTCATCATCTGCTTTGTGTTTCCAGTTTGGGAGAATAGGGTAAAAAGAGCTGGGGAAAAATGCTTGTATTCTCCTTAGCATTTGTCTAGACTGGGATGGGTGTGCAAGCCTACTCAACAGCAATAGCAAAGGGTGGACACACAATGCCTATTGTGCTTCCTCAGGCACCCACCAAAATGCTTGTGATTTACATTAGGGTTGTTTGTTTCCTTCTATTACTCTCAGTTATTGAACATAAAATCTTGATAATAGTGGAAAAAGGAAAAATCAAATGGAATACCTGTTGCAGTATAATTAACTGATATCTTCTGAGGAAAAGAGATAGATGACAGGAAATAAAGCCATAACAATGCTAGTTATAAAAGTTGCTTAAAGAACTGAGAAGGCCACTTGGTTCTCTAATCATGTTGGTGTTCATAACATGAACATACTGATATTCATATTTGAAAGCCTTCAAGACATTTCCAATGGCGACCTAGAACAAAAGAAGCTCATGAGAGTAGAAACTTCTGGATAAAATTTGGATCAACTGGAGCAATTTCTCTAGTGATCTCTTGAAACGAATCAATAGTACTTTGTAGTTAATGTTCCAACTGTGACATAACAACTGTGTTTCAACCATGACATGTGTGCTGGCATGTCCTGAAGATGTCCTCTGTGTGTCATTTTCATCTGTTTCATTTGTGATCAGCAGTAGGAGAGTGCAAATTGGTGATGGTGGAGGAAAGAGGAGATGAGTTTACAGGGAAGGGGCTATGAAGCCTGGCGTTCATGCTGTGTTTACATTTTGTCCCTGCAAGATGAATTTACTGCTATACTACTGAAGTCTAAGCTTCAAGGACCCTTATACAGTAATTAGGCTTTTTCCAAGGTCTTAAATCTGATTTTAAAAGTTCCTTGTTTGTATTTATTACATTGGCTTCAGACCCAACAAATTCTGGAAACATCCCTGATCCTGGCACTTAGTAGGTGTGAGCTTGGGCAAGTTCCTTGACTTCAACAAGCTTTAATCTCCTTGTGATAATGGTTGGACTGAAGATCCCTAATCCTTAGAAAAGTACATCCTCCAGTGTGTGGAGCCATTCTCAGCTATTAATTGGTGACAGTCATCAAAATCACATTAACAAACTGACAGTTTTCCACAATGGTTGACTCCCTCTGACACCTTTGGCCAGTATATATTCCTCAAAAACCCAGGAGATAATGTAAAGAGGTTAACATTTATACCTTGCATGCCACTGACTCTAGTTTAATCTCTACCACCACATGGTCCCCAAATATCAGAAGGTGCTGTCATGGTGGTTCTGAAAATTGCTGTCTTGGCCCAAGTGATATTCTGTACTATAGGACTGAAATAGCCTTGCGTCTTTGAGCTCCCTCATTTGATATCAGACTGTTGGACCTGAGTTCTGAACAAGAAGGGACTCCATTTTGTAAAAACCACATGAGACTTCTTCTCAGGTTTTGAGCAGGGATAGATGCCATTTTTAAAGAACCACATGGTGTAAGACACATGCTAGGTCTTTCTAAGCATATTTCCATAGACCCTGGTCCAAGCTACTTGGCCATGCCAGGTAGCCTATCAGGGAAGGACAAAGGAGCAGCAGTAGGAAGGTACCTCTAGACTAGACAATCATTTTAAAGATAAACAGAAAGCTGGAACCACCCTATATCCTTTTCCTAATATAATCTTCCTCATGACCTTGGATGGGGCCATTTCCTTCGGGGGATGGCCTTGCCTAGCCAGTGTGGGCACCTTGTTGGCAGACAGATTAAAGTATTAAACTTTATCAAAGTATTAAACTCATCCTTCTACCCTGACCTGAGCAAGACCCAATTGGTTGACAATAACTGGGAGGGACACTAGATATTTTGAGCAAGACTTAAGAAGCCCACTTCAAAACAAAATAAAACAATACAAAAAACCAAGATGTACCTAAGAATAAAAAATCCTGAGTAACTCCAAGTCTGAGTCCTAGTTCAAGAGGAAGAAATTAATTGCTTTGCTTAATGATTTAATATAGTCACCGTCCAGACCTTGTACTTTCTCCAGGTCTTTCTTAGGGACAAGCAGTACTGAAAGGCCTGGATGTTGAGAGGATAATAGATACAGCACACGTTGAGGTTGATATTCCATACTGCTGCTCTATTATTCAATAACCTATGCCAGCACCAATACAGTCTCTGCCAGTTCTTTCCCCTCCTACCTGCCAAGTCATTCCTCAAGTCCTGGCTCAATATATTCTCCATAGAACTAAATAATCTCTTGTAGCTAATGTGACTAATAATACCTGAGTCCTAAAACTTTAGGTGCTGAATTTTCTGCTCTTCTGCTAGTGAAAGCATCTGAAAGAAACCAAAAGGACAAGAAGATATATATTCCTTCAGGGTTAACAATCTGAGACATTTCTGCCAAAAAGTGGCATGAAAGGCCAACAGTCTCAGACCCTAGTAAATAAGTCTGAGGTCAAGGGACCCCCCAAGGCCCAACATTGCTAAAAATCCAAATATATGATGGATAACATCGAACTGCTTACTTCTCTTCTCCTCCCCGCCTTCTTTAAAGATTTATTCTGTACCACACACAAATGCAGTGGGTAAAATATGTGATGAGGAAACAAGGGGAATAGTTCATAAATATTCTCAGCCATATGCAAACAATCTTAAATTTATTTTTCTCCTTTTTAAGGAGGGAAAAAAACCACCCATTCCATGATCACTTCCAGATTCATTGAGGTTGATATTACATAAGACCCAATATTGTTTTCTCGTTGTAGAGAAATAATGACTTGGAAACAGCAATTTGAGTTAAGAAAATAATACACTCTTACTAGGCCATGGAGGCTGAATGGGGTGCAGGGAGCCAAGGATCGAGTTCAGCCTGCAACAATCCCTTTGCAAGCACAGCTCCCCATGACTGGCCTGCTCTCTTGGGCCAGAGAAAAACTCAGCAACAAAGAGCCAGCAGAGCCAGAGGAGTTCAGACTTCACCTGGAGTAGACCAAATGTCAGTGTGGTCTCCAAAAGGAAGGGATAGCTCTGTGAACTCATTTGCTCTGCTCTATACACAGCTTAGGATGTGTGGTTTTTCTATGGCATGGGCATTTGTAGAGATTAAAAATCATCTGCAACAGACTGGGGTCCAGTTCACCTCTCCCCCAGGAAGGAGGATGTGGCTATAGGCTCCAGGCCTAGGCCCTGAACCCCTGCTAGGCCAAGTTCTACCTCTCTTTGCATTTTCCTAAGGCACCAGAAGAAATACATTGTCTGGATATCTCAAGGGGATGGCGATGTTTTTGTCCCTAACCATTTAAATTCACAGCTATGGGAATGGCTGTTCAGCTTCATTTAAAAAAGAGGTTGCATCTAGGATATAGCCTAGAGACACCTGCTTGTGCAAGTCAATTAACTAGTCCATGCATTCCTGGGATAGAGCATACAAATATAGCTTGTTTGGTTTTTAACTGCTATTGGTCTTCCTGACGAGCTCCAAGACTCTGGGAAAACAATAACTTTACTTTACCCCATTCTGAATTATAACCTAGTCTGATGCAATAATCTAATTGAGAATTCTCAGTCTCTTTTTGCACAAAAATTCTCTGGTTTCTCAGTGCTTCCTCTATTACCCTTCCCTGATTAACAATTGAATGGGACTTGGAGACTTCCAGGGCACTGAGAGATGGGAGTTTGGGGTGATGCACCTAATCTCAGCTCTGCTACCTCTCACTTTCTGTCAGAATAACCCCAAGGGATATTGCCCATAGGGTTGTGGTCAGAAGTGAAGTTTCTTCCCTCCTAACCCTGAAAAGTTCAAATTCCTACTTTTCCTTAACCTTCACTGTTCCCTGCATTCCCCAGTTTCAGCACCTTTCCATGAATGTTCCCTATCAAAAATTCCACCAGGGCCAAGAGAGATAATAGAGGGTCTAAGGGACTTGCCTTAAATGTGGCCAACCCTGATTTGAGCCCCACCAAACACACAGGATCGCCCTAAAACTATCAAGAGTGATTTCTGAACACAGAGCCCTCAATACACCCTGAACACAACCAAATGAGGCCCCAAAGAACCCAACCAAAAAAGTCTATTAGTATATCAATCCTGGACAAAGAACAAGTCTCCTTTTGAGCTAAATCCTCTGTCCCCAATTTGAGAAGAGAGCCCGCACACATGGTTCTTGAAGAATGGAATTTGGAACATTTGAATATAATGGCTTGACATGCAAGACTATTTTCATCTTGAAAGTGCTATTCTGAATACCAAAAGATAAGTCTTGGATTTCTTTTTCAAAATTTCTCTTCTAGCAGTCCCTCTTACCATGGGTCCACAGATGCATAGATAGATTAGAATCAAGTATTCAGAAAAGCAAGGATAATTTTTTCTCTTTACTATTAGGCCTCCTGAATGAATTGGGAGAAATACCAGGATTTTATAGGGCCTGGACCAGAGTGCATTGTGGGTAGCACACTTGTGCCTTGCTTTCAACTGACTTGCTTTTGATCTCCAACATTTCATAGGGTCTCTTGAGCACCACCCGGGGTAGGTCCCAAGGGCTCCAGAGCAAGAGAAACTCTCAAGTATGTTTGGCCCCAAAATGAAAGCCAAAATACCAGGATGTTTATAATAGGGATTTAAATTCTAATAATTAAGCTTTTTTTCTCTCTCCAGGCCATCTCTGGGAGCCAAGGTCTCCTTACTTCTGGGGGGATTTGGGATCCATTGAGCCTACCACATTCTTTCCTTACACAACCTTCTTCCCCTGATGTGAGTATGGTACAGGTTCTAATTCTATAATAGCAACTTTTTTCTAGATAATTTGATAATGTTTCTATTCTTTGATTAATGGGTTGATTTTCTGGGAAAAAAATTTTAGAGGTGAGAGTTGGGGCCACACCCATTATTCCTCGATGCTACTCTGGGTTCTATGTTCATGGGCTGTTCCTGGTGATACTTCAGAGACTATATGTAGTACTAGAGATCAAACCAAATCGGATTCACACTTTAAATCCTGTGTTAACTTTCTGACCTCAGTTTTTCCTCCTAAAGTTACTGGTATTCAAAATGATTAAAGTGAGTTCAGAGGAATACTATTTTTTTCTTTCTTCCTGAGAGTCTTACAGAAGTTTTCACATTGTTTCTCGGTGAAGAATATCACCTCTACTACACTTGAGGCCAAGATTGCCATATAGTGAGATCATCTGAGGTTGTGCCTAGTGGAAAGAAATATGCTGATGTTGAAAAAGAAATCACCTGAGTACTATAGATTTTCACTTTTCATCTTCTCATTGGAGAATATAACATTAATTTATCAAAGGGAGGAGGAGGAGGGAGCAACGGAGGGGAGAAGGAAGGAAGGAATGAAGGAGGAAGGAAGGAAGGAAAGAGGGAAGAAAGGAAGAGAGGGAGGGAGGGAGGGAGGGGGGAAAGAGATGGAGGGAGGAAGGAAGGAGGGAAAGAGGGAAGGAAGGAAAGAGGGAAGAAAGGACGAGAGGGAGGGAGGGGGGAAAGAGATGGAGGGAGGGAAGAAGGAAGGATGGAAGGAAGGATAGAAGGAAGGAAGGAAGAAGGAAGGAAAGGAAGGAAGGAAGGAAGGAAGGAAACTAAATACATGTAGCTATTTGAGAAGACCATGCTAGAGATTTCCCTGGGTGTTATATTTAGCTGAAGAGAAAACATGAAAATGCCACACCCTGTTGATATTTGATATTTTTTGAACATGGGGTGTTGTTGCAGACTAAAATCAGTGAGAATTTGCTACCACCTTCCCTCACCTCCTTGGAAGAAGTAGCTATAGAAACAAAGAGAAACCAAATTATTCAGCACAAGAAGTGTGTGTGTTTGT
>PVKC010000528.1:0-51219 GCA_004027635.1 Crocidura indochinensis | reverse complement strand
GAGTAACTATGACCTAAGGAGAGGACCTAAAACTTTTTAGGACATTTCCATTTATGATGGATGAATAAGCCCCCCTACCTGGCCCCATACACACAGGTAGACCTCAGCAGAGATCTGCATTCATGTTTTAGGTTTGGTTAAATTATATTACAAAACTTCTTAAAGAGGGAAAGAGAGCCTGACCAGTAAAAGTTGGATTGCAAGAATATGTATAACCACACAGGGATAATATTATAAAGCAAGTGGGCACCAAGACAACACTGAACTTCTGAAACCCATAGCAGGTAAGGGTAATCCTTGATGCTTTCTGGTCTCTTAAAATAGCATACAATCTACTCCTTAGCTGTATGGATCCAGAAATGGCAGGGTGTTGGTCGAATTCCAATGTGGTTTTTCTCTTGGCTTCTGTGTAGTTCTGGGGTCTCCTGGCTATGTTAGCAATAATACTTATAACACTATGGTAGGGACAAAAAGAGCCTGATGTGACAGATGTATGTCAGGGATATTCAAAATCTGATCCCTGAAAGGATGCGTCATAATTGACAAGCATAGTAGCACTCAAGAAGCATTATTGTGAATCTTGCCACAAAATGGTTACTCAGAGTTTCCATTAAAGCAATTAGGTGCATAGCAGAGCCCAGTGCAACAGGAGCAAAGATTATTTGTATGATTGTAGAACTTATATTTGTGAGAGGTTGGGAGGCACCACTCCCATCTAAGGGAAAGACTTGAGAACAAAGGATGATCCTGAGAAAGTTTTTGGGTATCTAAAATGAAGCTTATCTGAACCTCCAGAATTTCCTGGAAGCTATAAGAAAAATTATGCAAGGAGAATGCAGGAGGGCCAGGGGCTGGGAGCAGAAACTCATGCTTAGATACCCCAATCCTTGATTTATCCCGAATCACCTGAAATCATCTCTCACCAAGCTATTTGGGTTTGTCTAAATGTCCTTGGTCTGAAGCTGGTTTATGAGAAAGCAAAATGCAATGGTCACTTTAACAGATACCCTACTAATCCATTGGGTAGGGCCAGTTGAGCTGGAACTCTGCACTTTTAGTGTTCGTTCTAAAAACATGCATGGTCCCCAAACCTACCGCCCGCCACCCAAATCATCTTTCCTTTTGTTTTGTTTATGTTTTTGTTTTCGGGCCACACCGTAGCACTCTAACGTTACTCCTGGCTCTGTGCTCAGAAATCATTTCTGGCAGGCTCGTGGGACCATATGGGATGTTGGGAATCGAACCCAGCTCTGTCCTGGGTTGGCCGCATTCAAGTCAAACACCATACTGCTGTGCTATCACTCCAGTCCTTAAATCATGTTATTTTTTTAATGCAGCTCCACAAATTGAACTATGTTTATTTGTCTTTTATTCAGATGTAGTTTTCCCAGCCGCAAATAACCATTATTATTATTTTTTTATTATTGTTTTCAAAATAAAAGGCAATGATCTATGTTGAAAACACTCATATGGTAAAATTTAACAAGAGTATCATGTAGGTCTTCGGATTTAGATGGTGTGTGTGTGTGTGTGTGTGTGTGTGTGTGTGTGTATGTGTGTGTGTGTGTACAGTCTGTACCATGTAAGCCACCCCAATGTTTATTTATCAACAAGAGGAGAGCGAGAGACAGAGAACAACTGACGGGACAGGATCCCAGTCCCAAAGGAAACTGCAGAGATCTGCCAGGGAGGATGCAAGCTGGCAGGGAGTGGGGAGACTGACTGTTGTCCATTAGGCAGGCCGGGTTCACTCCAACAGTGGGGCAGGGGCTCCCCCTTCTGGACTTTTCTTGAGAACCCACGGGAGCACTTTGGATGCGCTTCCAGGTCTGCGTGTTTCCTATTAGGCTTTCCAGAAACTCATAAATGGTTGTAAAACCCATTGTGCTAATAGAAAGAAGGACATAAATGCTGACTGAAGCTATTAATGCCCTTGTAGTTTATGTTGCAGATCCAGTCAGGCTAAAAACGGTGAGTATTTTACGGCTGCTTTAGAACAGGTAGTTTTTAAGTCAAGCCTTTGCAACGAACTGGTTAAGAGAGATTCTCCCTTTCTCCTTCACACGTTTTGACCTTTAGAGTTCAGAGATTTTCTTTCTCAATGCTTCCTCTCCACGCCAAACACTCAGACTCAAGTGAGTTAACCACATTTTGTCTTCTTTCAGCCACATCTTTTATTTAAGAGCCATTAACAAATTTAAAAGCTGCCACTCTTGCCACCACAACTCTAAGCTTAAACAATGAATGGCTTTAGTCATTCTGTGATTATTTTAGAACTTCTCCTGTTGCCCATTTTTCATTGGCTAAACTGTGATCTCCTGAACATTCTTAGTGGGCTGGGATTGGTGCCCTTATCCAGTAAGTGGACTGCTGAGCCAGACGACAAACCAAGAAGCTGGGATTGGTGATTTGATGTAGTGTAACACATGTTGTTCAAGGAGTATCTGTGAATTAATGTGGTGTAACACATGGGGTTATTCAAAAAGTATCTGTGGCCTGCAGACTCATTGATCACAGTTTCCTAAATAACCCACTCTTCTATAGAGCTTCAGCCTGATCTGGGAAGTGACTCAAGTGGAGGTCTACATTCCTCCTATGCAAGAAACCCCAGTTTCATGCCAAATGTTTGTACTCCTTGCCATCCTGAACGCTGCCAGGTGTGGCCCCTATAAAAATAAAAATAATAGAATAAAAATGTGGGCCAGAGAGTAAGGAAGACCTTACACATGACAGGCATGTCCATCCAGGCACAACATATAGTTCCCTGAGCCCTGCCAGGAGTGAAACTGAGCACAGAGCGAGAAGTAAGCCCTGCACACCAGCAGGTGTGGTTCCTGAAACAATAACTTTAAAAACATAAATTTAAAAATATAATAACTACTCCAAAAAAATATAATAACTGACCAGAACAATAGCCACCAAGTAGGGCTTGCTTGTAGCTGACCTGGGTTCAATCACTGGTACCTCATAATATCCTTTAAGCACTTCCATGAATAATTCCTGCATGCAGAGCCTGGAATAATTCCTGAGCACCATGGGGGTATGGCTAAGCATATTATTTTCAGCCATAAGAAAGAAAAGAAGGGTGGCAGTATGGGATGGCCACTGGGAACATTGGTGGAAGAATTTAACACTGATGTTGGAATTGTTACTGAAACATTCTATTTCGAAAGCCCAACTATAAATAACCTTGCAAATCACAATGGTTTAAATAAAATATTTTTTAAAAATGCAAACTCATTCCTCCACAGATGTTCAGTAATGATTCTATTAAGTCAACAACATACACAAGTTAAGAGTGCAAAGCTGCTGTCTCTGTTAAGAACTAGCTCTGATACATACTAGTTTAAGAGATCAGTTTAACCTCTTGGAACTCAATTTCCACCCCTGAAAAGTGGATATCAGAGTCCAGCACACTGTAGACTGTGGTCATGAAGCATCTCCATAGAGGGATCAGAGGGGCACCGCATGCAGTGAGCAGATATTCTATGTAAGTGTGGAAGTACAGCCAATGTATCCCTAGCAGTGCAAGAAAGCTTGCATTTTTGAATAAAGCACTTGAGATCATCCCTGTCCTGAGGAAGGAGTTCCAGATGAATGAATAATGCAGATGCTTATTTGGCCTTTTCAATTGGGCTCCTTGACTTTGATTATGTCATTCTCCTCCCTGTCCCACCACAATTGGCCTTCCTCCTCACCCCCTGTTCTGGGCCAACCCTAAAGGTCAATTAAGAAGGGGTCAGGAATGGCTTTTGCAGAGTTTCCTTGATAGATTATAATCATGCCAATCTCTACTGCTGGGAGTGACTCTCTGGGCCCTCACTTGCCTCACATGAATTACAATCCATGGGGAAGAAGTGTTCCATTGGAGTGTTCTTGTCACACAGCTTTTACTACTTAAGTTTTGCCTTTCAGTAAGCATGCAATAAATCAGGCGTCTGATTTTTGACTTCTTTTTTCCTAAAGTAGAGGACAGTTAATGACTCTGCTTAGGTCAATTACAAAAGGGAACTTTGAATAGTATGTCCCTGGGACATGGTTATATAACATATTTTGCTATTATTCTTTTAAAAAGTGCATAAATTGAATATGTTGGAAATGAATTATTGGCAAGAATTCATTTGTATTTTCTTTGCTACTTTCAGTGCTCAGCTTTTTTTCAACGTTGCAATATGTCTGGTATGGGGGAGGGGGCAAATAACCAAGTCTGGCTAATGAGATATAAAATTTATGGATAAGCTTCCAAAAAAGAACAGACAGTCATAGCTGGCACTGCCTGGAGCCCTGATGCAATGTCTGGAATGGAGCATCTATCTTGTGTCATAAGAACCATGAGAACAAGAGTCTCATGGGAGATGATAAAGGGAGAAAAGGCCTTTCAAGAAGCTGACCTGAATACTTTTAGGCAACTATAACCACCTAGAACTTTACTCCCCACACTTCTTTCTGTGTGAGAAAAGCAAATTCCTATTAAGAAGTAAACATTTTGATAAAGAGTATTTAATTAAAGCAGGGCCCCAGAGCTAGTGAAATGTTATGTCAGTTTCTGCTAACTAAAGGAAAATAAATATTTGTTTTAAACTCTGTAATCAGGTCTCTATTTTATGTACTCAAACACTACCTTTGCCAATACATACAGATACGGCCTCTCTTTCATTGTTATACTATTATTCTAGCACCTTACCCAATGTCTGGTACTGAATGAATAGTTTTTTAAAAGATGATCTATTCAGTGGGGTTTGAAGAAAGGCCAGGGGCTCTATAATGTTATTCTTAAGTATGTCTCACTGGGATTATTCCATTTATTTGATCTCATCGGAGCACTTGCAACAATTCCTATTTCTTGGTACAATGCTAGTTCTTGGTGACTTGAGGAGATGGAGGAATTGCCTTGGTTTGAGCTGACCTGCTTCCCTCCAGGGTCATCAAGTCCAAAAGAGGACCATAGCTTATATCTCACAACCAGATGACACAATTAGAATTTAAACATGAACCAAGCCTAAGCAAAGAAAGTGTTGAGCAAAACTTACATTTGCTCACCCACAATGGAAACAAAACATAGATTACTGTCCGTGCTGTGGCAATGGGCATGTGACCATCAGTTATAACTGCATGCTGGGGATGGGGAAAGGGAGAGGCTGCTAAGTCCTATGTTCAACTCTCTTATTTAGGATATTTAGGGAAGGATATGGATACAGAGAAATCCCTTTCTTACAATGATCAATGCAAAGCCTCTTGAACCTGAAAGTCCTAGAAAAACTCCGTGACTTCGGGCTGGCTGGAAACAGTATAATTTAGTATTTTGTGTTTTCTCTTCTGACTTTTGGTGAAGTTTCACCATTAACTCTGAAGATTATATTCCTTAAATATAGTTATAACAGTAAGAGTGGTGGATGAGAGAGATGGGGCTACTATGCTTGTTTTACATGAAGCTTATGCTTGTTCTCTGCCCCACGTATCCAAGCTCCATCAAGAGTCATCCCTGAGCACAGAGCCATGACTAATACCTGAGCACAGCTGGATGTGGTCCTACCTTACCTCCCCAAAGTAAGGGTAAAAAGGAAAGTTTCAGGCAAACAACTATGCTACACCACTCAGACTATTATTAACTAGCTCTGGGTGACATTATCTTTTGGTTTTCTCACCGTGGAACCTGATTTAATATCAAAGAGACAGTAGAAGCACATTACAGATTATTTTTTTGTGGTTTTTGGGTCACACCCAGCAGTGCTCAGGGGTTACTCCTGGCTCCGTGCTCAGAAATTGCTCCTGGCAGGCACGGGGGACCATATGGGACACCGGAATTCGAACCAATGACCTTTTTGCATGAAAGGCAAACGCCTTACCTCCATGCTATCTCCTGGGCCCCACATTACAGATTCTCATTTGAGAGCTTGGCCCAGTCAGAGACTAGCTAGACTTTAAATGGAGATGAGAAAATTGCAAAGATCATCAAGTTGATGAAAGGCCCTCAAGACAGGTGTCCCTGGTTGGAACTGGGACAGGAAATGATTTAGAGGAAAGATCCGACAAGGATGAGTCAGGGTTAAACCCTTCACCAACTCTCAGATAAATGAGCAAACAGAGCAGACTCATCTTGAATCTTTGGGATTTAGTTTGTTCATTCGATAACAAGTCTTTATTGCCCTGGGTCAGGTCTTGAGCTGGCCTTCGGGGAAAATATTGGTCAGTTAGATATGCACATAACATGTCCCCAAAGGAGATTCGGCCTACAATTCTAAGTCCCAATGCACCTCCCTACAGCACCTGGGAACTTTGAGAACCCAGCAAGGACTTACCTTGTAAATGTCTGTACTTTAATGAGATTCCTCAAATATTCAAGTATGCATTTCAATACATTTGTTAGCTATTTAGGTAAATTATCACTAGTCTGGTGTCAGTACTTAGAATATCAGAGCATACACAACTTGAATGACTATACACAAATAATAGGCATCTGCCAGATATGTACACTCATATGTATCTAAGAAAGATACATACGTGAGAGATATGTGTGTGAGAGACAGAGATATGTACATGAGAGCATATAGACATGCATTCTCATATATAGATGCTACAAAGGCAAGAGGTTGGTGGCACAGGGAGAGGGAACAGTAGGTGGAAACAGACGTTAAAGAGCATTTACCTTGTGTTCAAATTAAGCATTTATTGTTCCTTTATTCCCCAGCCCTTGATCTGAATCCAGGCCAAGGGCAGAACTCGTTCTGGTCAGACGGGCGGGAAATTCCATCACATGGAATGGTGTTGGTGGTCTCTGCTCAGCGGCAGCAGCCGGGGCGCCCACACAGCTAACAGGGCTCCTTGCACTAATGAATGCGCCCACCCATGCAGGACCCTCCCTCCCTGCCTCCGGGTGCCAGCCCCCTTTCACACCACCAACCGCCATCCTCACGACTGCCCCAGGATTCATTTCAGGAACAAAATCCGTTACATTATAAATTGCCAGCATCCGCTTCTATAATGAACCCAATCAAAGATCCTCTGGAAGAATCCCCTGGGCAACTCCTGGGAGGTGTCAGAAGGAAATATTGGCCCTTTCCCCTCCCTCTCCTGCTGAGCATGAAGGACCCTCCCTGCTGCAGCCCTGAAGGCCCTGCCAGGACTCGGACACGGATCCCACTTAGGAGGGTTGTTTTTCTTCAAAGAATGAGAATCAAAGCAAAAAGTTTAACCCCACAAACAAACAAAATGCCCTGCAAAACTATTTGCATAGGGAGGCTGCCAGGGAAGGAGACCTGAAGGGTCCCTTTATGACTAGAGGTGGCCATTTTTTTTCTTCTTCAAAGGAGCCTGTCAGGGCTTCTTTATGAGGAAGTGACAAGACAGCCACCCCATTATCCTCATCACTGGGGTGGTCCTGGACCTCCCTGGTGATAACAGCCCCTGCTATGGTCTCCTTCCCAGGAGCCCATCATGCTAAGAAAGGACACAGATACTCCTCATCCAATGGATTGGGTCTGTGGTTGACAGCATAGATGCAGCAGCCTTTAGAGAAGTCTGTGTAGCATGTCTTCTCTTTGGGGCATAGTGCTGCAATTTTCACCTTAGAGTTGGTTACAGGCTGCAGGAGAGGTGGGGGTCAAGTCTCTCCTCTGAGCTCCCACGGATATTATTATTTCTATGTAGACCCCAGGCGATGGGGGAGGAAGGGCATAAAAGTGAGGAAGAGGGGAAGGAAATAAGCACTTTATGATTAAACAGCCCTACAGAAAATGTGTCCTCTTTTAGACGTGGCTGGCCACATCCTGGAGTATTTGATAAAGGCTCCACCTTGTCTACCCACCACCTTCCTCCTACCCATGGCCTTTGAAAATGGAAGGGATTGTTATTTCTTAACTAGTAGCCCTCCCATGCCATTTTTTCTCAAACCCATTTGTATTCTAAGTCAAAGAAGTATTTAGCAATATAAATTTGAAGAGGAAGAAGGACAAATGAAGTTTTGTAGGGAGTTTGACTCTGGTAACATCTATTAGATGTGGAGGACATGATAGAAAATGTTTTCCAGCCTCTGAAGAGAGCTGGTCTCTTCTTAACCACCAGCCAAAGTTTGGGCAAAACCAATTCTCTGTGACAGCAAGAGAAAGCCACTTGCAAATTTCCAGCCCTTCTAGGATAGAATGCTCTGAATTGTCCTTAACTACTATCTCCTGCTTCTGCCATAAGAGGGCAGCACATGCTTTTACTATAGAGAACACTGAACTCTAACTGTTCAAAGGTGGACATAGAGGATTGGTGAAAGTAAAAGCAGGGCCATTAACAGATATCACATATTAGAGCCTACTATGTCAGAAAGTACCCTAAGGGCTCTCATTAATGAATTTCCTTAACAAAATGCAAGAAGAGACTATCTTAAAATCTAGGCTATTAGAGAGCTAGTACAGGGGTAAGATGCTTGTCTTCATCTGAGTATTGATTCAAATCCTGGAACTGCTTATAGTTCCCTGAGGCCTAGCAAGAATTACCCATGAGCAAAGAACCAGAAGTAAAGCTCTGAATACCACCAGGTATTGTCTCCCTTCCACCCCCACATCTAACCTCCGTATTAGAAATGTTGGCACACCAAGAGGTATGGAAATTAAGAGATAATAACAACATTCTGGAACTACCTAGAAGAGAGATCAGAAAATGATAGTCCTAGGGACAAAGCCAGTCTACTATGTGTGTTTTAATGGCTTTTTAACCCAAGAACTTTTTTTTTACATTTTTAGAGTTAGAAACAAACCTCAAAATAATATACCTTGTGACATAGAAAATAATGTAAAATTCAAATTCAGTATCAATAAAAAAGCTTTATTGGAACATAGCCACTTGTTTATGCATTGTCTGTGGCTAATTTTCTTTTTGGGGTGTGTCAGGAGCCTCACCATGCAATGCCAGGAACTGAACCCAGAATTCCACATGTAAAGCTTGCAATCTAACTCTTTGATCTATCTGACAGCTCAAATGGTAGATTTGGTAGAACTAAAACAGTTCTAGTAGTTCTAACAGTGCAATGAGCTATGGCAGCAACCTACTCAGCCATCAATGTCTGAAATATTTGCCAGTTGACCTTATAGAGAATAAAGATTTTTCCACCTCCTGATTTGAAATCTAAGAACTGTCTGATTCTACAAAGCAGACACAGGACTTAGTGGGCACCAGTTACAAAAGTAGACAGGAGTCCCAGAGACATCTTGATGTTGTGCTGACCTTGATGGCTTTCTTGCCAACCATGTAGCTTGCAGTCTCTAGAAAGTTGCAGGAAGTTAGATTTGGAAAGGTCTCAGAAAATTCCCTACTATAAGAATAGACCTCCCATATGATCCACTGGTTCCACTTCTTGACATCTATCCCCCAAATACTGAAAATAAAATTCAAAAGCACTTGAAAACAATAGACAGGATATAGAAACAATCCAAATGTCTAAAACATATGAATGGATAAAGAAGTTGTACATACAAATGCAATATAATATTATGCACTGTAAAGAAAAGTGGAAATCAAACAGTTTTTAGCAACATGGATGGAACTGGAAGCTAGCATATGAAGTGAAATTAAGTCAGAGGTAGAAGAAATACCAAGATATAACTCATCTATGAGAAAAAGAGGGGGAAAACTTAAGGCACTAGATAATATCAAATACTGAAAATCCTCTGCCTTGGGTGACAAAATTTATTAACAAATAGTGAAGGGATAATAATTGTACAGAAGTGACATAAGAACACTGATGAAGTTATAAGCACTTTAGTGGGTGAAGGGGTTCAATAACTGTATATTACTATTATAAACCTTAACACTGTTGTAACCTCATTACAAATGTCTGCCATAGAAGGGGAAAGAATAGCAGGGAGGGAAAAGGAGACATTGGTAGTGGAAAATGTGCATGGTGAAAGGTGTTAAAATTGAAACTCAATTGTGAACTTTGTCACTGTTTATCTCACAGTGATTCAAATTTAAAAATTTACGTTCAAAATTGGTTAGGCTTAAATTTTTTCCACATTCCATATCTTTGAAATCCCACTATCTTATAAAGTACAGTAGTTAAATAATAGTGTCTTATGAGGATCAGTTACTTAATATTAAGGGAGATCCTACTTCCAAATGATTGTCCTTATTTCTGTGCCTTGACAGAATTCTCACTATTCTGTGTATGGAAAGAGGGAATTGTGTATGAAGCAGGACTCCAGATTCTTTGGATTTAATTAATTACTTACTGAGCAAAAGTCTATTAGTGGCCATGCTCTATTGGTGTCACATAAAGAGGAACTTAATGTACTTACATAAAGTTCTTGCATATTTTATTATAAAGGAAGGAGGGTGCAGAATACTGCAGTTATCTGCAAGGTTGTAATTAGCTGCAAAGCTCACAGGTGCCTTGAGGCTGCTGGAAGTTTGAGGTACCCACCCAAGGACTCCAATTTGTATTGACCCACCCTGGGGTTGCTACCACACAGTGGGGTGGTAGGAGAGAGGAGAAGAGAAAGAGAGAGCGGTAGAAACCAAGTCCTTTCATTCCCATCCAAAGTTTGAAGTCTGCCACTATGCTATCTGGAGTTTTCTGAGAGGGATAGGTAGAAGTTCAATAACCAAAGGGGGTTGGAGAGACCTATCTATACATGGGCTCAAGAGAGAGAATAGGGAATGAGGATAGATACAGAGCAGGCAGCATCTCCAGCCCACCCACCCCACCCATCCCAAAGGACTGGCAGGTGCTGTTCCTGTCTCTACCCTGAGTTCCCCTCTAACAGTCAAAGCTTTCTGTTTAATAACACTGTGACAGAGGGTGTGTCCAGGGACATGTTCCAGTCCAATTCCAAGCGTGTGTCCAGTCCAACTCCCATTACATGTGGGGTGTCCAAGGGTGTGTCCAAGTTCAATTACTATTACAACAGAGAATGCCTACAGTCAAAACCATTGACCATTTTGGAGAGAGGGATTGAAGGGGTCTAGGGGACATTGGAGATACAGGCAGGAGGCAGGAGGGGAGAAGAGTCAGGCCATCAGCAAGATGACTGCTCATAGGGACACAAACCACTGGAGACATGGCAGGGAAAGGAAGATTCCCAGTGCTTCGAAGTCTATTTCCACCAGCACTTCACACAATGCATGTGCTACTGAAGAATATACTTCTCTCAGAGGATAAATATTTGGTTTGGATGGAGAAAGGAGACAGGAAGGAGCAAGCATGCAGTGTGGTAGGTGGGTTGGGGCCTGCTGTCTTTCCTGAGAGCCCAAGATATGAGAGGGTAAGAAGAGACGGGCAGCTAGTGGTTGATACTGAAACAAGAACTGAAGCGTCAACCATGATCACATTTTCCACCAGTGGGGGTGAGCATCCCAAGGACAATTCATGAGCTTCTCAAGACTCCTAGAATACCCTGATTTTTCTTTAGTTTATGTGATTTTGAGGATGTTTTCTTTTTCATTTTGTCTCCTTCAGTAAGTATAGTCACAGGTGGGAAACTTAGGTAGGAGAAAGCCTGAGCCCTCTTTAGGAAACAGAATGATAACTGCTTGGAGAATTACCTAGCTAGTGGTGGTTCATTTTTTATCCAACCAAGGATCTCAGATCAGGAGGAGATGGGAAATACTAACCACTCTGCTCCCCTCTGGGGGAAAGCCAGGCTTGAATTTGTATGAGGGTGGTGAAGGGAAGAAGGGCTAAGCCCCAAGCAGGTGCTTTATATTTGGGCTCATGTGTTCATGATTCTCTAGGACAAGACTTATTTCTTATGATCTGATTATTTTCAATGAAGGCAATTTGGATTGTCAGTCTAGAAAGAAGTCACCTCAAGGCTGACTAATGACGGACAAAGTCAGAGTGAGACTGATCTGATCTAGGATTTGTATTCAAGACCCTGGGTCCAGTCTAGTTACATATCCCCAGGAATGTCTTCAAAAGTTTTTACAAAGTTCAGGGGCCAGAGTGATAGTACAGTGGACAGCTCATTTGTTTTGTATGTGTTCAAATCAGATTTGATCCTGATATCCCATATGGTTCCCCTGAGACTGCCAGGAGTAAGTCCTCAGGGCAAAGGCAGGACTAACCCCTGAGAACTGCTAGGTGTGACCCCAGAACAAAACAAACAAACAAAAAGTTTTTACAATGTTAGAAGGATTTTATCCAGTCAAATATAAAGATATTCAGACAGAGTCTAATAGGTTCTTGAGAGTTTTCCATATGTGGAAAAGGGGGTGGGGAGACACTTGGTTGTGGTCCCAGCCCATAAAGTTGAGAACTGAGATGGGCACAGACAGATAGCTGTGAACCCTAAAAATGACCAAGAGAAAAAAATAAAAAAAAAATAAATAAAAAAATAAAAAAAAAAATGACCAAGAGAAGATATGAAGGTTTGACAACCCAGCCCTGAGGCTACTGAGAGACCTCAGGAGTCTTGAAGAAAAGACTGGCTTGTGAGAGTAGAAAGAAAATGAATTTTAGATATAGAGAAGACTCAGGTGAAGATCAAAGGCAGGAAGGGGTGCAGCCCAGAGGGCAGGATAAGTACAATGAGAAATCATAGCAACATAAGGCAGCCAGGAGTCTACTGCCAGCAGCACTAAAGGCAAAGAAGGGGCAGGCCAGAGAAATGGAAAATCACAACCTCTCCTGACTTCTCAAGTCAGAAATATTTGTTATACATCAAAGTTTGAATTTATCTTCACTGCAGATACCCTGCTGGTTTTATCTTCACCCTAGAGGAAGTATTTTTTTCGAGTCTCCACTTGACTTTTTTTTATCTCGTTTCCTTCTAGTGCATGTAGTTGGTCTCCAGCTTATGTATTATCCCTCTGAGTAGGTATCAAGTTCTTGTGGAATAGGAATGGTTATAAATTTTAAAACATAAGACCCACAAGGACTGGAGCGAGCAATCATAAAATATTTTTATATATCTGGCATGAGTAACTGAATGGATGGCAGTAGCACTAAGGGACACTCACTATATCCTAAATCCTATTCAGAGGTTACCTCCTCTGTACCTCGTTTGGCCATTAATACTTAATTATTTCTACACTACTTTCTACACTATTTCTACTATATCTACTACATATTTCTACACTACATTTTTGAAGATGATTATGTCTTCCTGAATAGGTTTTACATCCTCTGAGGATGCTACTTCTTGGGGGGATACAGAGTCTCATCTGTATGTCACAAAGACATGCCTCCAAGTAATTTCATTTTCCCCCCTTTCGTTTTTGGACCACATGTCAGGAATTACTCCTGGCAGTACTCAGGGGGACCATATTGATAGCCAGGAATCAAACCCAGGTAGACTGCATGCAAGGCAAATAAATGCTCTATCCACTGTACTATTGTTCTAGTCCTTCAAATGGTTCTTGATCCTGCACTAACCTGCTGTCTCCACACCCTGGAAAAGGACCCTGACTCCTCAGGCAGGAGCATGAGCAGAATCTAAGCAATGCACTGATGCAAAAAGCCCAGAAAAAAGCCAAGTGAACACCGTTGGGAATAACAGCATTATTGTAAGCAAACTGACATAGAATTTGCATGAATCACTGAGAAAACTGAGGTATGTGGAGTTGATGAAACCTGTTCAATGTTTCATGAACAACAGAAATAATGGAGGTGCAACCATATGTCCCTCTTAACGATCTAGTTGTCTCCTTCTGGAGGGAGCCTATTCAGAAGTGCTTACTCCTGGCTCTCTGCTTGATGATCTCACCTGGCAGGGCTCAGGGGACTATATGTGGTACCAGAGATTGAACCCAGGTCAACTACATGCAAAGCAATGCCTGACGTACTCACTGTACATGGACTCCAGCTCTACATAGACTTATAAATTAAAGAAGTTTGCATGAAAAACCTTGTTGATACTATTTACTAACTTGAAGGCATTCTTCAATATGTTTTAGAGATGCTGAAACAGGATCAGAGAGTCCCTCTTGGAAGAAACTTGTTTAGTTACTAGTGGCCTATTTGAGATTCATGCTCAGTTCAGAAAAGCTTTTTCATGCTTCCAGTACCTGCTGAAGTCCATGAGTTCATCAAGGACAGGATTTGTTTTGATAATCTCAGTGCCTAACAAAGTTCTGGGTACAAGGACTGCATTTGGCATGTGAGTTAGGAATTGGAGCCCCTTCCAGCTATCTGTGTTTAAAGAATGAACAGAAAACCAACTTAAAATGTATATGAGGGATAAGGAACACATCTTTGAGAGACTCTCCTCCCTGAGTTTCACTGAGTAGGGACAGTTTTAAAGAATCACTGGAAAATTTGCCAAGGTGGTTTCTGTGCCCACCACAGGCAAAGACAGAAGTTTGGACACACAGAACTGTGCCAGTATTGGGTTGTTATGCACACAGGCTTCATGAAGAAACAGATGTTAAACTTGTTGGTGGGATGGTTTGGGCATTATAATGGGTAGTAGGAGAAGTAAGGGAGGGATTTGTCCAAGAGTAGAATAAAAATATCCAAAGGGATAATCTGAAAAGGGAGTTATATGGCAAGAGAAACAGGACTGCATATCTGGAAAAATTATTGTAAAAGCCATGCAGAAGCAGGAGAGTGACCAGCAGTGCTGATGCTGGAGCTACTGGAGTGGGCAGAAATGACCTAGGCAGAGCAGAGTGGGCTCAGCAGTCATGCATTAGGATTCAGGAGCCACATTGACACTCTCTGCAAGGACGGACTCTGAGGAAACTTTTAGGCCCTGACTGTGAAACTAAAAAAAAAAAAAACCGGCTGACCAAACTAGAGGTATCCTGGTCCAGCTGACAATACTGGTTCACCTGATCATATGGAGGCCTACTGGATGGTGGGAAGGAGCAGGGGAGAAAAGGAGGAAGTGGAAAAACTAGTTCCAAAGCCACAACTCTCCTCTATGCCCTTATATTTAGTTTTTCCCAAATGTGGGCAACTAACATGGCCACCTACCCTCTTGCTTATTTCAATTTTCAGGAGTCCAGAGTGGACCATAACATATTCCTGTAGCAGGCCCAAACATGCCAAATATGTTTTTTCAAGTCTCCCTTCCCATATCTCTATGTGTCTCTGTTCTTGTGATAAACACCCCAGGCATTAGATGCAGCAACTACACAAAGGCTTCTAAGTCCCTGAATCTCATCCTGAGAACTTTAACTACATTTGCAAGTGCCTTATTCCCAAAATGGGTCATCTTGGGAGGACCCTGGTAGACATGGACTCACTGCAGGGCTCAAACAACAATGGTTCAAGAATACTTCGTGTTTTTACATTTTTTCCCAAATGCATTGTTCCTAATCCTTAATGGACACTCCTTACAAAGCCTCCTCACACACCAACAAAGCTACCATTGCTTTCCTAGTTTGGCAGTGTTGGTTTCTTCTCCTACTTTCTGCCTATTGCTTTTTCTTCTCATCCTCTGGAATGCCACCCTATGTTGTCAGCCAACTGATACCCTCTTCTCCCTTTGGCCCAATTGAACTCCCTTCAAAAATCTGTATCAAAGTGCTCAGAGACAAATTCTTGCTCTGAATAGTAATAAATAGGTAGGTATTGTTTTGCCCTTGCATATGATAACTATTATATTTTCAGACTTTTCTTCAAGCCATCCTTTGTCTCTTATCTTATTTTTTATGTCTTTTGTAAGCACTCTACCTGGAAGACTGGAAAAAAACCTAATTCTATGCCTGTCAAAATTCAGTTAACTGCCTTTTTCTTTTGCATTCTTGGAAAATCAAGAATCTACAGTCTTGTTTTGTGTATTGTGGGCTCATGTGATGGTTGATCATTCATTCATCAAGACCTATGAAGCATGTATTATTTGTTCATTCCTCTAGATTCATGAGGTATTGCTCATAAAATGGCCATTCATTCCTGAAGATTTATGAATCACTGCTCATTTATTCACTCATATTCACAAAGTTATAAACACTTGCACTGCTTGGCTCTTGGCTGGTCTCCAGGCTGCAGAGTGTAAGACAGCCTCCTTACCTCAAAAGATAAGTAAGCTTTCTCATCCTCTTTCCTTTGCCTGGCAGAGCTAATCAGTTTTTCAAGTGTTTTACATGCTCAGTTTGACAGTTTCATTCAAATTCCTTTAGCTAAATCTTAAAGGACAATGTCAAATGAAGAGCTAAGCACTTCATACTTAATAGAGGGGTTCAAATTCTTCTGAGATGGCATCTTAAAGAAGTGTTCAGCTCTCTGCCCAATGGCAGAAATTGAGGGTTAGTTGTAAGAAAAAGAGTCAGATTTTGAAAATTTGCTTCCTAGGCATCCTGCACCTGTATCGGGTAAGTAGAGAGCATGGGTGGTGACATTGGGTGGCTGAGACTTGCTTCCCTAACTTACCACCAAGGTAACATTCTGTCTGACAACCCTCTAATGCACACTGCACTCAAAATGGATGTTGAATGTGTCATGAATCTAGAACAAGCCAATAAAAGTAGTAGGTCCAAAGAAACGCCTGCTGTGTGATGTATTCAAATCAGACTCACAATACAAGTAGCATTCCCTTTTCTCAGCAAAACAATCCAGGGATGTGACATTAGCCAGAAAGATAATACCAGCCTCTTTCCTGGTAGTGGGGACACAAGGCACAGTTTAATGACAAGTAGAACCAATGGCATTGGTTCCAGATGTTTCTCTAAACTGGGTACCTGCCATGCAATGGGCCAAATAGAAGATAACCTGGTCAAGGACCAGCACAGCTGGAGGTGGGAAATTTAGGTGGTAGGATGTCACTTACCAGCATTGTTTTGCTGCTTGGTGTTTTTGATGTAGGCAGAAAACTTGGAGAAAATATCGATGCCAGCTGTGTTGGATTCCCGGTGCTTTGCCGCTAATCTGGGGTACCTGATAAGAAAACATGATCAGCAATATTTAGTCAGAAATCCTGGAATTTCTTTAAAGGTAAACCTGTTTCCATCATGACAAGCAATGCTTCGGATTCTGGTTGGATCTACAAGTCTTTTGGAGAGAAGTCCATCCTACGAGGGTTTGTTTTCACTGACCAAAACAACAACAACAAAAACAACAACAAAAACAAAAACAAACAAACAAAAACAGAAAAATAGACCAGAGAGGAGCAAAGTACAGGCACAGCTCAGAAATGTTCTACCTAGGAGCACTTGCAATGATGCTGCAGAAAAGAAGACTGATCAGGGCCTAAATAGATAATAGAAGGGTAAAGCATTTGCTTTGCATTCAGCTGACACTGGCTTAATTCCTGAATATTGAGTAAATGAATTCAGAGCACTGCAGAGCAGTACTGGTCTCCTGAACATTAGAGAGTCATTCATATCTCCCTGACATTAAACTTTTTCCAGGACCATTTAGCAGGAAGGAGTCCAGGAACATCTTCCGCTTCATGGGATATTAATTGTCATTGTTTTATAGTTTAAAAAAATGGTTTGAATCTTCATTCTTCATGGAGGATAAACAAAAGGAAAACAAGCAAGGATCTAATCAAAATTCAAAATGATAATGTTTCTATCACAGTTTCTATCCAAGTTACATTAATATTTTTGAGGGGTACTAGGCCCAGTGATGCTCAAGATTTAGTCTTGACTCTGTGCTCAGAAATTTCTCCTGGCAGAGTTGGAGAACTATATGGGATGCCAGGGATCAAATCTGAGTAAGGCCACTCAGTAGTACAGTGGGGCCACTGTACTATCTCTCCTGACCTCCAACCCACTTTAAAACAACACCTCTGTCCACGTGTCATGTGGTCTAGGTTATATTTGGTGTTCATTTTTAAGCCTCCCTCAAAGCCATTTCTGGAAAATAAAGGGAATTTTATGGAATGTCCTTCATATACTTCTTTTATATGTGTAGCAGCAAGTGTCATCAGGGCCATCATTTTCAAGGATTTTAATTTCAGGCAAGGAAATAGATTTGTAACAATTCTGCATCATCTCCCTTTCACAATCTCATCTGAAGCTAGAAAAATATACAATGCAGGAGATTAAATTATTTCCCATTGGAAATAATACCTAAGGCTGAATGAGATAAAATTACTTGCATGTGAATCCTTGGATTTAATGCCAACTTTAGCATATGAATAATTAAGAAATAATATAATTCCAAAATTATTTTATATGCAGGGGTGGGAAGAGATGGGAAATACCTTCTTGGCTATTATGATTTTCCATCTTGGAGACCTCTGTGATTTCTAGGGAAGAAATTTTAAACTTCAAGAAGATTGGTTGCTTCATGTCAAAAAAGAAAACATACCACTTGGTTAGCTTATATTATGGTTTAAATTATTTAAACTAAACAGCTTTTCATTTACTATGAACCTTCCATGTTTTTGCTCAACTGGCTCACCTACTTGAGTTGTCCTTCTTGGGGCCATGTTAGGAGCTTTTTTAAGTTTGAATAGTGTCCTGGAGAGAAGCTCACTGTTCCAGTCTTTTTCATCAGGCAGATAATGAAAGCAATGCCATTAATGTTTTATAGGAGAACAACTTGATATCATAAAGGTGAATGACCATCTAAAGACTCATGAACAACGAATTACGAGGGGTCATGGGAATGGGATTTCTTGATTCCAGACTCTATCAGTACTTCTATGCTATCAGTACAAACTTTTGGAGTGCCCATGAGATGCCAGGTACTGTTCTGGTTCTTTCCCACCTACTCATCATTTTCTCTTCAGATTAGTACTAGACGGGCTTCATTATTCATATGAGAAAAACTACACACAGAGGAATGAAGCTATTAGTTTAAGGTGATGTAGTTAGTTGATAGATAGAATCACAATGCTCTTAAATTTCACAACTGTGGTCTCTAATTAACTCTTTATCTTATCCTCAAAGTCCCCAGACCCTGATAGAAACAGATTAAGCACCAGCAAAGGGGGTGTTCTTTACATGACTGAAACCCAACTAATATCATATTTCTAATCAAGGTGTTTAAATAAAGATATTATTATTAATAATAATGATAATAATGATAATAATAATAATAAAAACAAGATTGAGTACCACAGATACAATTCTCCCAGTCACCAGCAGGGGGCATTCTGCACAGGTTCTGCAAACACAAGTATCCTGAATATACTGGAAATGGTCAAATTCATCTGACATCATCAGGAGCACCAAGCAAGATGCAAAGTGATCTTCCTAGCAAGAAAATTTAAGATCATCTTTCCCTATTTTGGTCTTCTGCATAGAACTGGACATGTTCCTTAAATTTATTGCCTTGAATTAGTATTAGTAAGTACCATAGTGCTCATTGATTTTACTTCATAGTGCAAAGAGAAATGCCCTAGTAAATAGGGCATTTTCCTTTGGGTTTCTGGGCTCCGTTTTGCTTTATGTCATCATTTGATCAGACTTCCAGCTATCTGAACATTTTGTAACAATAGGGTGGTACCATGAGTAGGTGGTACCCCAGATAAAGGATAGATGATTACATGGTCAGAGGGATCATGATAGTACTGTTCTGCATTCTACATCCTGAGATTTACCTGGATAGTTTTACTGGACAGTGTGGTATCCCCTTTGTAGTCAAATTCTGTGTTTTCAATATTGATCTGATATATTTCCATAAATAGACAGAAATTTATTTTAGCCTCATATTTATACCATATCTTAATGCATAAATAAGCAGCATACAGACTATAAAATGAGTTTTCATTCAGAAACAGCTCTTTTTGGGGGGCTATACCCGGTGATGTTCAGGAGTTACTCTTGGCTATGTGCTCAAAAATCGCTCCTGGCTTGGGGGACCATATAGGACACCAGGGGATCATACCATTATTTGTCCTCGGCTAGCACTGGCAAGGCAGACACCTTACCGCTCTGCACCACCACTCCAGCCCCAAACAGTTCTTTTTCAATAAAATTTTTCTTTTAAGTAAGATTTTGATGTGGTCTGATAACAATCAAAAGATGGTAAATTTCTCTAAACCAGGAGTTTATGGGCATTGATTTATACTCTGTCCTATGCTAAAAATAGTTTTTAAATTTTATATGAATGAAAAATATCAAAAGAAATATTTGGGGCTGGAGCAGTGTTGCTAGAGATAAGGCATCTGCCTTGCAAGCGCTAGCCTCAGATGGACCGAAGTTCAATTCACCGGAGTCTCATATGGTTCCCCCAAGCCAGGAATAGTTTCTGAGCACATAGCCAGGAGTAACCCCTGAGCCTCACCGGGTGTGGACCAAAAACCAACCAACCAAACAAACAAACAAAAAAAGTCATTGTAATTTTCTCAATGTCAAATCTGTCATCTTTGTCAAATCAGTTGGCCACTATGTGCCTAATTTCCCCAGATTGCTAAAAGAGGGGGAAAGGAAAGGGCTATAGAAATGTTGGTAAATAAAAATAAATCGGTGTGGACTATGGGAGGGCTATAGAAATGTTGTTAAATAATTAAAACTTAAAATATGAGAGGTTTTTTATTTCAGTAGTCCAGATTTACCTACTAAAGTATGTCCCACCTCCTTCTTATCCCTACCCACTTTCATTGTCATTGCCTTATTTCAATTAATCTGTCTATCTTGCCAGAAATATCATCCATTGGCTCCTTCAATACTATTTCTCTTTTTCCAACCTGTCAGTCTGAAAACTGACTATAGCACTCTTAAATTTTCCTGGGAGGCACTTGTGTGCTGCTGGTCCATGAACATGTCATCTCTACCTCCCCTCTTGTACTTTCATACTTCCATTCAGGAATGTATACTGGATTTTTTTCTCTGTCTGTCATCTATCTATCTATCACTCTATCTCTCTATCTATCATCTATTTATTTATCTATCATCTATCTAGCTCTATCATCTATCGATCTATCTCTGTCATCTTTCTACTATCTGTCTCTCTATCTCTATCTATCTATTATCTATCTATCATCTATCTATCTATCTATCTATCTCTATCTATCATCTAGCTAATCTCTCTGCCTCTGAGAAGGCCTGTGCTCTCTATTGAGTGCATTACTCTCTTGTTCTCTCCACCTGCTTCCCCAGAATTTCAAAATAAAACCCATTTTTACTTAACAAAAGCATAAAGGGATCAAAGCGAGACAATATAAGGATTAAGACACTTGTCTTGCATGCAGTGAATCCCAGTTCTATTCTTAGCACTCTATATATGGTCCCCTGAAACCACAAGGGTTCACTCCTGAGCACAGAGCTTGGACTAGGCACAGTGTAACTCCATATTATTAAAGCAAAGAAGAAAATAAAACTTTCCAGGACCATCCTGCAAAATGAAAACCACACATGCCTTCCTCTCCTTGGGACATTGTAACAGTTTAGAAAATTATGACTTTAGTTCTTATTGACCATATAGGGTAATGAACATGTCTAAACTTCAGAATTATTCTTACTTTTCTGTACTTCTGTTCCCTCAGTGTAGCTTACCTGCAGCTTTCTGCTCCTCTTGACTACAGGTTTCCTTCAAAAGAGTAAAAACAACTCCTCTTTTGAAGGGAACCTGAGTTGTTTTTACTCCAATTTTTCTCCTATGATGATGGGTTTAACTTGGTTTAATTTATGACTTTTATTCTTGCTTTGGTGGTATGGTGGTTTTTTGTGACATTCCCTCCCTGCTGTCCTATATTTATTCTGTCAGCCTTTAAGCTTTATTTTGAAATGGGGTGGGGATTTTGCTGTAAACATGGCAAATTGAACAAGTGAAAGGATTTATCCAGGGGAAAAAGGGAAGAAACACTTTTCAGGGCTCATACATCACTATCTAGAAGAGAACAGATTTCCTTTACTTGAGTCTCTGATGCAGGAAGGGAAGCTTTGCATAGCATTTTTGAAATCATCAGCCTTTTTAGGGTGACAGGAATGAAGAGTTTTATACTCTGGACTGATGATGCTCCTTTGGGAATCTTTCTCCTTAAAAATATGACATATAGGAGACATAATGCAGGGGGTTACTTGCATGAGGCCAAACAGGGTTTAATCCCTGGCATTAAATATGGTCCTCCAAGTAACACCAGGATTGATTCCTGAGTACAGAGCCAAGATTATGTCCTGAGCAACCTGGAGGTGGTGACCCAAGACAAAAAAGATGGAATGATGGGATTTAACCCTGATTATCCTAGTTTCCATGCAGGACTCTTTCCTGTCTTCCACTAAAGAAATGGGCCACTCCTTACTTTTCAGGGGTCAAAGTCTCTTCCAGGAACTCCTCAATCTTGTTGACGTCTGTCTTCACATCTCCATTGAAGGTCAGGAAGGGCGGGTGGGTGCCAGGGGCCAGGTTGTGCAGGTCAGCTGGCTTTCTGCAAAGATAGCAAGATGCAGCACGTGGTGAGTAACCCAGTGACAGCCATCAGGCCAGTCAGCAAAATCAGGTTTATGGCATGGGTGTAGGTCAAGGGAGTTGGAGAAAGTTCTGACGGAACATGGTGTGCCACAGAAAATCACAAATATCCTAAGAGAAGCCAGCTGGAGTTGCATACCAATGGTAAGGCAGAGAACCACCCCAGGAGACACTAAATGAGTGCACCATTTCCAATCCAGGACAGTTGGACTTCAGTTTAAAAAAATTCTATTTCCAGTGAAATTAACTGGACTAAAGAGAACTCTAAGCTTTAAAAAAGAATAAATGCAGGAACAGAGACAGGGATCAAAGTAGAGCTCATGCCTAACATATGCAAATTCCTAGGTGCCAGTCCCAGGGGCTGCAAAATATTAATTAAAAACACTAAAATAAATGGGCTATAGAGTACATTGGGTTAAGATACGGACATGCATGTAGCAGACCATGGGTCAAACCTTGGCACCCTATATGGTCTCCTGTTTGTTAGTTTGTTTTATATAGCACCATATATAGTTTCCTGAACACCACCAGAAATGATCCCTGAGCATAAAATAGGGAGTAAATCCTGAGTACAGCCAGATGTAGTCCTTCAAAAAATTAAAATTAGGGGCTAGAGAGATAGTACAGAGGGTAAGTCTTTTGTTTTGCATGCAACCTATCCAGGTTCAATACCCAGTACTACATATAGTTTGCCAAGTCCAGTGCTTGGCAAATTTCTTAAGCACAGAACAGGAAGTATGCCTTGAGCTCTACTGAGTATGGCCCTCAAGTCCCCCCAAATTAAGGAAAACTTTAATTTAATTTAAAAAATTAATCAATTTGGTTACACGTCTACAGTGGGAAATATCTTCTACATGAAGCATACATACAACAGAAAAAGCATTGAATAGGCATTTGATAGAAGTCCCAGATTCTGCTCCAGACTATGCTTCTACTCCTGATAAGAAGCCAAGAGCCAGGATGGAATGAGTAATGAAAGAAATGGTTGCATATGGGAAAATGGGACAAGGAGGCAGCACTAATAAGAGCACTGGAAGAGGAGGAATGATGGTACAGATATTCATGGCTATGTGCAGGAACATGACCCACTCACATTAACAAAAATTACTCCTTCATCTAGAGTCATCCCCAAAGCTCTCTGAGAATGTCATTCTTTTTGTGGGAGTCAGACATGGGAAGCACTAGATGGAGGAACTGAGAAAAAGTAAATAATGCAAAAGAGGAATCTATAATGACATAAATTCCAGACATAATCTATTGGGAGGGGCCAGAGAAGAATGTCAATTATGATGATACTCCCCTATCATTCCCCAAACATACACTCTCCAGCCACATTCTGGGGCACTTGGGGCTCCTTATCCCAATAAGACGGAAAGTATTTCTAAATCTAGTTGACTTGGTCCCTCTGTTGACATTGTTTCTGCCCCTCATCCAAGGCAGACATCCATCCTTTTGCTTTTCAGCACTGATAGGAAGCCAGTCAAGCTTGAATTCTTAGCCAGAAGGAGAAATCCATTGCAGATTTTATTTATTATTTAACAATTGGCTTTCTAAAATGTAAAAATATAGAAGTGAGGGTTGTTTTCATTTTTTCTTTTTATGGTCCAGGTAATCATATCTGGAATGACCCCTTTAAAATCACCATCCCTGGAGGCTGAAGTTGTAGCACCTTGCTGTAGGTAGGCCAACCAGTGCATCCTCCTGAGGTCTCTGCTGACTATCTTCAGCATTGCTAGTTGAAATGGTAAAATTATCATCCATTATGCACAGCCAAGACTACTCTGTGGAGAGTTACTACAACTCATCCTCCTGGCCTGACTGTTACTAGTTCCAGGTGTGCAGAGGTGATGATGTTGCTGAGAAAGCATGATGAGATTGTATCTCTTCCCATTGAGACAAGTGGTTTTGCCTCCCCTTCCTCCTTTCTCACAATCCCATACATTGTTAGGACATTGTCACTGTTCCTACATATAGCATAGATGAGGAAACGCAGGCCCAGAAAAGAAAAGTAACTTATTCAAGTTACTCAAGTAAGAGATGCTACCAGAATTAAAAACAGCAACAGCAACAAAACACAGTTATTTTTGTGGAGGGATAGTTGGGTGGGGATAGGGACTCCCAAGAAGAGCGTTAACAGGTCTGTGTGTCCCTCCAAATGGTTCTTGCCCAACTGGGCTGGTTATTTAATGCAGGGGTCCACCCCAGCATCCTTTGGCCTCTAGTACCCAAAAGTACTCAAAGACTACATGGTGCTAGGGATCAAACAGGAATCAGTGATAAGCATGTGTTTTAACCCCTCTATTATTGTTCAAACCCAAGAAATCAGTTTTCTTAGAGATGACGGAATTTTATTGTGTAGTAAAAACACCCCTTAAACATATATTTGTATATATAATACATATGTGTATTTTATATATCATTGTATGTTCATGTATTCTTTCTATATTCATTTTTAAATGTATATGTTTATGGATGGCTGCCTCCTGTCAGTGCTAAGCATACGGTTTCATGTCTCTCTCTCTTTTAATATTCTTATCTACAAAAGTAGAGTTGTGGGACTCACCTGCCCCCGCCCTTCAGGGTGTAGGCAGGTTCAAATGTTCTAACAGATATGAAAGGGCGAGGGAAGCATGTGAGGAATGTGGGCAGCTCCCTCCCCAAGAACACACAAGACCATTTCACAGAGGGGATCAAGCACCTTCCCTTGCCTGATAAAGGAAAATGATTGTTTGGGGGCCACAGTGCTCAGAGTTTACTCCTCGCTCTATATGCAGAAATCACTCCTGGAAGGCTTGGGGGACTATATAGAATGCAGGGGATCAAACCCAGGTTGTCTGCATGCAAGGCAAATGCCCTACCCATTATGCCTTCTCTTTGGCCCTAAAAATGTTATTTTAAGCTATATGAATACTCTCTACTCCCTTGAACCATCACAGGCATTAACAGAGATAACAGAGCTATGGTTTATCTGACAGATAGCAGCTGGGAGCCTAGTTGCTCTTGTCACTCTGGTGAATCAGCATAAAGAAACTCTGAACCTTATCCATCAGTTCAGGGAGATGGTGCAAATGGTGAGCATATGCCTGGCATGTGCAAAGTCTTAAGTTTAATCTCTGTCACTAGCAATGCAATGCTCTGGGAGTAGATGACAAATCTAGCTTTTAAGAACTACCGACCTTGCAAGTATTTGGACCAAGAAGACTGGGTTTTTAGTGGCAAAACCATCATGTCTAGTTTGTACTTGGGCAAGTCCTGAAAGTGTCTAAGCTCAGTCTCTTAGATAACATAAAGATAGATCCATACACTCTGTGCTTTTTGATGGCCAAATGCTCACTAGATTAAAGGATTGGATTGTTAGCTATCAGAGCTGAGTGAAAGGTGAAATAATGAAGACAAAAGACCACAAGTACATGGATAATATGGAAGGAGGCAACAATGATTAGATGTGCCTGAGGAAGAAACACACAGAGAAGGGGAATAGAGACTAAATATGAAAGGAAATCCTGGCAGAAAGGTGGGAGAGTTTTGGGGGACAAAGGGAGCATAACAATCTGGGGCTTGAGGCTCCAGGCATGAAGGAAGCAGAAGGCAGCCCAGCTTGTTGAGGATTGCTATTGGTGAAAGAGGTTAGGTGATGGTATTGGAGGACCCAAGGATGATATGAAGCAGAGCTGATACCATGTGCAGTGGAAAGATCTAAGTTGTCTGAGCATATGAAACAATGAGATTAATGGACTATTTTAAGAAGAGTAAGATTATTTAATATATACAGGATGAATGCGAAAAAACAGTGGAGAAGAGTGAGAGAGGAGATAGCAAGCACATGGGGGAATAAAGAGGAGGCACAAAAGCAAACTGACTGAAACTTTATCAAAATCAGACAAGGATTTAGAGAATAAATGAGTGGTAAGAGATGGCAGTCAGGTGCCATCTGAAACTGGACTGAACTAGGAGGCTGATGGACATGGGAGGTGGCAGGAAAAATGGCATATAAAATGGCTCAATCTATCAGAGAACAAGAGGCAGACAGATGATAAACTTTCAGGAAGGAAGCCCCAGTAGTTCTACATTTCAAGAAGAAATGAAAAAGGAACCAGAAAACAAGGCTGGGAAGAATGTGTATTCTGGGGAAGTGATGCCAGGGATTTTAAAAATCTGTTTAACTTGTGTGTCTCCTGGTTGTGGTCAGGGATTACACCTGGATCAGGCCTGAAGGATGACAATTGGCTCTAGGAAACTTACATGAGGAGAAATCCAGGTGATCTGCTACATGGAAATGCTTCACCTTTGGTACTATCTATCCTGCCTAATATGTAGAATTTTAGGTATCTTATAATCAAAGTACCTGCAATGCTTCATTTTAACTTAGAACTACAAGTAATTTATAAGTTTCTGAAGATGGTGTGGATGGACCAAAGAAATAGTTTACATTCCAACTCCTGAGAAATGTGAACTCTCACACCAGAAGTTCATAGTGAGTCTCCCAGATGGGTGCTAGGAGTTCCTGGTACTAGAAGGCCAACTCATGGATTTTCAAGTATCCATACTGACTTTTCTTGTGTCAGCCACTTCTAATTGTATCAATCTGCTCTGCTAATCCAGGTCAGACCTAAGTGAACTCACATCATTGGAGTTGGGGTGGCCCTTTGAGGCACAATCTGCCAAGCAAGGAGAGAGCAGGAGGTTTGCTGAGATTCATGGGAATATTCCTGGAAGACTCTCTATTTCTGAACTAAATAGATCCTCACAGCAATTTTTACCTTTTCAGATCCACAGTGGTGACATTGAACACAACTCCTTTCAGCCAGAGGATCATAAAGAGACGCTGAGAGAAGGGACAGTTGCCAATGCATTCTCCATCAATTCCAGCCTAGAAGGAAAAGATGCAGATTCCTGAGTCAATATTTAGTTAATTAGCAGAAAGTAGTATAGGGTTGTCACATCCCAAAACATCAGAGAGTTGGCTGAATGTCCCAGTCTAATATCAAAGGGCAGTTAGTTTCCTCAAACTCTTCACCATTATCTTTCTAATATCTATGCAGGGCAATGCCTAGAGTAAGAGAGAACTCACTAAGTTATATGCTAAATTATATTTTATAGTTTATTTCCAGCATGAAAATTATGTATAGTAATAACTTAAGAATCTCTAGAACCCTAGTGTCACAGGGTTAAAAGAGCTTCAACATCACAGACTCTAACACAAATGATGTTGCATCACCAACTGCTACAACTTCAATTTACCCTCTGGTTCAATGTGTCTTCATTTTTTTCAGACCATTGCTCACTTATTTCTTTGTTCCCTTCCTGTGATCTCTCTGTCTTCCTGATTATCCCACTGGTCTCATGCCATGGTCCCCCATTTATGAGGTTTTCACCTGTGGCCCTTTGGAATATCTTAGAATCATATGGTTACTGACTGAGAAACACTGTTCTTGTCTATGCTTGATATTTTAACTCCCCACTAACTTACACGTCTTAAAGCCATTCATTCTGAAGATATTTCCATAATTCAAAATGTTTTTCTCTGGTTATTCATAGAAAAAAATGTTCCTCTGCAGTTTACCTTCCTCCACCCCATTGGTCCTTGCTCCATGAGTACGAATATCTCAGACTTTAAACCTCATCTCCCTCTTAGACTTGTCAGCAGATTCAGGATTTAATTCAGCTCCTACTGTGTTCTAATACTTGATCTTTAGTGTCAATAAGCCACTCCTCTTACTCAACAAATACATATCAACTGATGAAAATTGTGTATGGCATTCAAAAATACCTTTATTTAGGGAATTTTGGCTTTCTGTGGATAAGATAAAAGACAGAATACCCATATAACCATAACAACAATAATGAGTGTTTGTCTACTTTGACTCTATATTTACACTTTTCAAAATAGTTGTAATGTTTTTCTGTTTTAATATTAAAATGCTAATCTTGGAACCAGAGCAGGTAGGGCATTTGCCTTTGCATGTGACCAACCAGGATGAAATTCCCAGAATCCTATATTGTTCCGCAAGCATAGACAAGAATAATTTCTGAGTATAGAGCCAATAAAATAAACCCATTAATATGACCAGGTTTGTCCCCAAACAAAAAATTATCCATTTAGACTTCTTAGTGAGCTGATAAAACATTAATTTATAAAATGATTATTGATCAGAGTTGAAGAGTTGTATAGAGTCTAGGGCACTTCTCTATGTGCAAATCACTCGGGTTCAATCCCTGGCACTACATATGGTCCCTGGAAAACCACCAGTAGTGATCCTTAGACAAAGAGCTGAGAGTAAGCTCTGAGTACCACTGGGTGTGAACCAACTCACCTCCCAAATAATAAACTAAAACATCTTTTGAAAAAGAATTAAGGGGGCTGTAGGGCATTTGCTTTGCCTATGGCTGTCCTGGGAGGGACCAGCTTCAATTCCCGCATAGGATATGGTTCCCCAGTCTGCCAGGGGCAATTTCTGAGTGCAGAGCCAGAAGTAACCCCTGAGCATCACTGGGTGTGACCCCAAAACCAATCAATTCATTAATAAATAAATAAAGTTTTAAAAATTAAAAAAGAATTAATGTTTAGCAAGCCAAAATAGTAGGGAACTGACTCCTATAAAATATTGTTTCCATTATTAATTTTTGGAGTCCCAACATCATACTTAGTGAAATCCTCCATTGTCTCTAGATGATGTTACCTAGAAACCATGGTACCATTCAATATAGATGATGTTACCTAGAAACCATGGTACCATTCAATATTGCTAGGGAGTGCAGGCCACCAGTCTGATCACAAGCCTGCAAACAATCTAATCAACATCTTGGCACAGAGGCTTACTAAGCTTTCTCTTTCTTTTCATATTTTTGGAAAGATATAGTGGGGGGCGATGCATTCCCCAAGTTCAACACATTGTTTTCTCCTGAGATTTGCTTGGCAGTGGCTTCAAATGAGAGAGCAGGTGCTGCCTTCTTTCATACATGAGAACCTAATTGTGTTCTTATTTCTACCTTGCAAATTGCTGCCAGCAGAGGCTCAGGTTCATAATGGAAAACTGGTGCCTTTGACAGTGTTGGTTGTAGGTAATTGCTATGAAATTACAGTTATTTTACCTCTCTTCACTCCACCAAGGGCCCCATTCTTATTCAGCTCTCACTTTTCCTAGATGCTAGAAGCAGGCCCACGTCTGAATAGCTGAGACACCATGGGCTTCATTATGTAAAATCTGAAAGGTGGGAGGGCATGAGGAGTACACCCCACCTGCCCAAGGAGCTAAAGTTACCCATGAAGTTACATTCATACTGGCAGCTATTAATTTAATAATAGCCTGGTGCTACGTAGAGTCATGATGTCAGTTTTGGAGGCACTTGACAGGTACCTGGGCTTCAGTTTTGCCCCTTGAACACAATGTGACAAGAAATTTTCCTCCAGAGCTGGTTAGTAAGTGACTAAGTAAGCAATAAAAAGAAAACTAAAAATACATAGCTGCTGTCTTCTCAGGTTTTACCACAGGTGTGAGAAAAATTGAGGAACTGAAAGAGGAAGATTTTATAATATAATATATTATTATATGCAATCTATATTTATTTCATTATATATCACATGTTTATTAAATATAGATTTGTACATAATGTAAATATAATATGTAATACAATTATATATTTTGGGGTTTGGGACCACACCCAGCAGCACTCAGGGGTAACTCCTGGTTCTACACTCAAGAATTGCTCCTGGCAGGTTTGGGCACCATATGGGATGCTGGGGATTGAGCCTGGGTCCATCCTGGGTTGGCCACATGCAAGGTAAATATCCTACTGCTGTGCTATCACTCTGGCCCAAGAACATAGAATTATTATATAATATAAATATAAAATATATTTTTATTATCTGGACAACATAAAAACAAATGCCTGTGTTACCAGACATTATTTTTAGGTGCTTAACATAATTTAGGAGGATTTCCCAAGCAATTCTTAGGGTGTTCAGGAGTCACTCTTTCACTGCTTGCTGCTTGGGCTTTTTGGTGCCTGAACCATTAGGCCCATAGCAAGCAGTACTCAGGGGTCACGTGATGCTAGGAATTAAATAGGGGTCCTGAACATCAGAGCATGGTCCCTAACCAATTCTTGACCCAACATTTATCTTAATTCATTTCTTCCTATAATGAGTGATTTAAAAAATTAAAAAATTAGCATCTTTTACAGATGTGGAAACTGAGGCATAGAGTGAGTAAAAGGAAGTAACTTGCCTAGGAATTCTGGGAGTGAGCCTGGGAGAACCATCTCCAGATTTAGTACTCTTTTTAAAACTAAATCATCTTCAGTTACAAAGTTATAAAGATACTCATGATTGAATTTCAGGTGCACAAAGTCGCAACACAAAACTATATATATATATATATCATAAGCTCAACCCTAGTCACAGAGGTGGGTGTGAGGGTGTCAGTTTGGTCTGTAATAAGGGTCTTTCCAGAACAGTAGAGGACACAGCCTTCACAATTCCTCACATTTCCATTTTTATCTTTGTTTCCATTTTTGTTTTTGTTTTTGGGTCACACCTGGCAGTGCTCAGAGGTTACTCCAGCTCTACTCTCAGAAGTTGCTCCTAGCAGGCTCGGGGACCATATGGGATGTTGGGATTTGAACCACTGTTCTTCTTCATGCCAAGCAAATGCCTTACTTCCATGATCTCTCTGGCCCCATTTTTATCTTAAATTATCGCTCTCAGCCTGTTAAAAGATTGCTAGAAGAACCACAAGGAATCTGGGGATTCTGCCATTCACCGTTACCATTTTTGCTTCTTTCTTAGAGCTGCTTCTTTTCTTTTAGTTGAGCTCATATTAATCATGGCAACAAGTAATAGACAATTCAATTCCAGGGTGTGCACATGTGCTTCTTGGTCCCACATGTCAGTGCTGTGCACATATGTGTTGCTGGTTCTCTCTTGAGCATATTACTCTCTATTCGTTATCCTCTCCCTCCCCTTCCTCCAAATTTTCAGATAAAACTTATTTTAATTTCAAAAAGGAAAGAAAGAAAACATTCCAGATGGTCAGAGTACAGAGTACACCAGGCAGGTCACTTGCCTTGCATGCAGTGGATCTGGGCTATATTTTGTTCTAACTCATATGGTTCCCGTGTAACCCTCTAGGAGTAAGTCCTGAGTTCAGAGCCAAAAATAACCCCTAAACAATGCCAGGTGTGCTACCTTCCCTCAAAAAATATAGAAGATTTCCTGGGTATAATATATTATTATTGACTATAAGCAAGGTGTTTCATAGAAAGTCTCAAGGACTTATACAACCTGCTTAAGTGAATTTTATTTCCTCCTTTGGTGATTCATTTCACGCTCTTCCTACCCTTGGCAATCTCCCATTTCACTCTTAGATTCAATGACTTTGACTGGTTTGGTTACCTCATACAAGTGAAATCATGCAGTACCTGTCTTTCTGTGATTAATTTAACTCTTTTAGCATACCATCCTTAAGATTCACCTATATCATAGCATATTTCAGACCTCCTTTACTTTATAAAGGTTGAATAATGTTACAGTATAGGTTTGTGCTACCATTTCTATATCCATTCATCTGTTATGGACATTCTGTAACCATTAATTTTGTTTCCATAACTTCTAAAAAGAATATTACCAATAAACATAAGACTGCTAAAATCTCATTATAATATTACTTAAATTATTTTGAATAAATATCCATATGTGGCATTGATAATAGATTACATGGTAGTTCAAGTTTTGATTGTTTAAGGAACCTTCATACTGTATTTCTAAAATGACTAGATAAGTTTGTATTTTTGTCAATGGAGAAGGGTTTCAGTTTCTCCAATTACTCACTAGTAATTTCCATTTTTTTAACAAATAATTCTAACAGGTAAGAGAAGATATCTTATTGGGGTTCTAATTTGTATTTCCTGGGTCATTAGTGACATTGAGTGATATTTCATAAATTTCTAGCTAATTTGCATATCTTTTGTGAAAAACCTATCCAAGTCTTTAGTGCTTTTAAAATAAAGTTGTTTTTACCAGTGAATTGTTCAACTTATGACTCTTCTCCCTTACAACTTACTAGTTTTGTAGCTCAAGTAAATTCTTCATTTAATTCACTGTCCTCACTCTACTGAGCTTGTAGCAACCTCTGTGAACATCAATCAAGAAGAAACAAATGAAGCTCAGCAGGACTTTCTGTCTCAAAAAATATGAGGGTTTAGATTTTGAACCAAAGAGACTAAGAAATAAGACACAAAGTACTGCCTGGTGTCCCCTCAAATTCTGTACACTGGGAACCTTTTAATGTAGATTCTTACTTGAAAAGAGTCTTTGCAGATGCTATCAAGTAAAGATGAGATTATTTTATATTGCGAAGTGTGATAGATGATGATAAGAGAGAAATTAAGACCCAGACCTACAGGGGAGGAGGTCTGGTGGAGACAGATGTAGGGACTGGTATGACGCATGTACAAGAGTTGCCAAGGATTTCTGGAAAACCCCAGAAACAAAATTAGAGGAAGAAGGAATCCTTCCCTACAACTCTAGGGAGTCAGCATGAGCCTACTGACACTGTGATTAAGCACTTGTAGCTTCCAGAAGTAGGAAAAAAAATTTCTATTGTCAGCAATCACCCAGCTCATGGAGACCCTAGGAAACTTACAGAGCACAAAATGTCACAAGGACGTTTGCCATTCACAGCAGACAGCAAACTTCTGATGTTTCCAGCTCTGCTCTACCACAGGTCAGGCCCGGAGCATGTACATGCATCTTTCAATCAACTGAACACACAGTATACTTGCTACTTCCCAATATAGTTTATATGATATCAGAAACTATTGCACTGTGTATATTATACATATAAAAATGAGACCATGATGTGATTTTATAGGATGTATGATAATACTTATGTGCATGCTGAGCAACTCACAGGCTATGAAATAATCTCTTTATTGTAGCCTTTTTTTCTATAGGATGGTTTGGCTTTACCCAGCCCCTGGCCTCCAAACATGGGTCCTGTTTAATTAACTGTATCTTGGGAAGACACATAGTGCTTGAATGGCTGTATGTAGAGAGAAGTGACAGTGCTGGCCTTTAATGGCTTGACGTACTCAATATTTGGATACTAGCATTCTGATAACTGTCACAAAAGGAAAAGAACCCTTGGATTAATTAATATAGCAGATCATACATTGATTATATAACAGATCATAGTTTGCGATGTACCTCATCATCTGAGTCTTTGTGTGACCCAATGGATGTAAATTATCTCACTCTTATACCTTCTTTCATTGCTTCATAACTTTCCAAAATTTTTTGAATTCAAATCATTCATGGAATATATTTAAAATAGCAATTCTCAATTTTTTTGGTCTCAAAACCCTTATAAACCTTTAAATACTGTTGAGGACCCCAAAGGCTTTGTGGTTTTATTGATCACTGTTTTACTATTTAAAAAAGGAAACTTGAAAACTATTACCTATTTAATTGTTTATGTTTTATACACTATAATAAAAATAGTACATACTAACATATAGCATATTTGAAGGCAAAGAAAATATTTTAATTTAAGAGAACAGTGCATTTCTTGTCTTTCCTCTTCTCTTTTTGATGTTTACATTAATTTTAGTGTCTAGATTTATTGCTTTTCTACTGATATAATATCTGGAGATGCATTTGTGGTACCAGAGGCTGGCACACCTATTGCAGTTTGCTGCTTTCACACTTGCCAGTATTGAACTCACAACCTCTCGCGTACGACACAAGTTGAGTCACAACCTTGAGCCTCTGCTAAGCTTTGTTTTGTTTTGTTTTTTCAAAATCTTTACTATTTTGTTTAATAGAAGTAGGCTTCTGTATTCAATCTTTCTTTCTTTTTTTTTTTTTTTTTGCTTGAAGCATATGGAGAAAATCTGGTATCACTCAGATATATAGTTGGAAAAGGAAGAAGTAATTTAATAGTCTTTTCAGATAATTGTGGGTAGTTTTCCTTAATACCAAACCGAAACTCATCAAGTGGTAGTTTCTTAAAGCTTAGTTGATAGCTGGAATTTGAAACCCTATAAATGAAGTTCTTCTGTTCCAGGAAAACTCATTCATTTCTCTTGCATTTTGAATGGATCTTTTACTTATGAAGTATTTTTGAAATTTCACACATTTATCACTTGGAAAATACTGTGTCCTTGAGTTATAAAAAAATCTTCTTTTTTTTTTTTTTTTTTGGTTTTTGGGTCACACCCGGCAGTGCTCAGGGGTTACTCCTAGCTCCATGCTCAGAAATTGTTCCTGGCAGGCACGGGGGACCATATGGGGCACCGGGATTCGAACCGATGACCTTTTGCATGAAAGGCAAATGCTTTACCTCCATGCTATCTCCCAGGCCCCTATAAAACATCTTCTAATTGCTGGTACATTTCATTATACAATATCAAAATTGCTCATTCTGTTTTTTTTCTCCATAAATATATCTTTATTTTTGCATGATACAAAAGAATAAACAAAAAAAAATCCACTTTACTCCAAAACAAACACCCTCTAGTTTTCCCCCAAAGTAATGTGATCTCTCTGCCCACCCAGGAGACTTCCATCTCCCAGCACCAACCTCATCAGAAAGTTTAAGTGAAGAGCAGTTGTTGAGCTCCTAGTAGCAGATACATGTACTCCAAAACTCATTTTCTCTGGAAAGCTTGTATTTTTATCATTGGCAAGAATTACTTTCAGTTGTTATCCTTGAAATGACAAGATCATTTCATTGATTTTTCCAGAAAATGTCTGGCAAATACTAAGTCTGAAACCTGAGTTTGTATGTCAGTTGCTTTTTCAAGTAAAAACTGTGTTCTGCTAGAAAAAAATGGTTGGTTTAGTCAGGCTCAGTTGCAAAAACATTTTCTTATACAACCAGGACCCTGTAGGATACTGTTGAGGCTACATGCATTTTCACAGAAATATTTACCATTCCATTAGCTCATGTGTTTCAAACTGAGGATAATTCTACAACCGTTTTAAATCTTCAAGAGGGGCTTCATAAACTAAATGGGCTTTGTTTTCTGCATGCGTGACTTAGTGCCATGAACATCCACCACTTTGGTTTGTGCTAAAATACTAGTAGTGGACTAATTAACACAGCGAATAGGATATTTACCTTGCCTGTGGCTGACCTGGGTTCTGTTTTTGGCACACCATATGGTCCCTCCAAGAAGCTCAGGAGTGATCCCTGAATGCAATCTGAAAAGCCCTGACACTCACACATGTAGCTTCAAAATAAAGCCAAAAAAATCAACAACAAACAAACAAGTAAACAAAGCAAAAGCAAAAAAAAAAAAAGACAAAAACAAAAACCAAATACCGGCAACTCTGCTCCAAAATTGTTTTGTTTTAAAATTTGGGGGTCACACCTGTTGGTACTCAGGGCTTACTCCTGGTTTACAATGAGAGTTCACTCCTGGAAGACTCTGTGGACCATCTGGGGTTCTAGGAATTAAATTAGGGTTGTTTGTGAGCAAAGCTAAGTTACCTACCCACTTTAATATTCTAAGCCCCAGCTGAGAAAAGTTTTAAACTCCTGTCAGAAACTACATGGCTTGACAAAGGTTTTGATATTCCAGACTTCCTCTGAGGGCCTTGGGGATGCCAAGAATCTTCAAGAGCATGTCAAAAGTATTACTTTGCTGATATCCTTGCAGAAGGCCTGGTACACTGAGCTTCATCTCCAAACAAGGAATTGAAGTTGGAAATTTCCTAAAAGCTATTTGGACACTCAAGGTACATGAAAGGGAAGAATTAATTGAGAGAGGATCCAAGACCAAATGGAAGGTAGACAGACATATAACTTATGTTGAAATGGATGATATTTTAAAACGCAAGTTGGGCAAGTTGTTCATTTCACCTAACAATTTATTGCCTTTCGGTTCTGTACATGACCTTCACTAAAAGCACTATGAGGGCAGAGGGCATCTCTTTCAGCATCTCTAAAGTGGCACCAAGGCTTTCTCAGGAGATACGCCAGAAGAGCAGAACAGTAGGAAGAGGCTCTTTCCAGATCTCTGAGAAGGCCACATGTCTGTGGTATTAGAGTGAGGAAATGCAGCAAAATTTACTTCAAAAACAAACTTAGAAGGTGGCCTTTCTAGGGCTCTGTAGCTTCAACCTGGCCATAATATTTTGGCAGCTCTCTTGGCACAGAAGCCAAAGCCCCATGTAGACTGTGAACTGTTGGCATAGGGGTCAGGAGTTCCACACTGGATCTGTCACTCGAATTATGGAAGCCTGAGGGCCTTCCAGTCCCACTAACACCTGGACCCTCCCCCCCCACACACACACCTTCATTCAGTGGCCCTGCTAATCACCTGCTCCAAATGGCAGCCTAAAAAGGACTATTTTGCCTAGTAACTGTAGAACATTTGGTGTGATTTAACCAAACCATAAGCTTCTATATTTTTGATAAAGAGATTTGGAATTCTTGCCAATTTGGGTTTTTTTTTTGGTCAGTCTTCTTAACTTATAGATATCATATCATTTATTTATGTGATATATCTTTATATGTTTAATCATTATAAATAATTCATGTGAAACTTCTACTGAACTACCATCTGATTTTTCTCTCTTGATTGGACTCAGACTATTACAGTTGCTTAAATAGATGATATATTAAATGCAAGTTGGGCTCCCTTAAACATATGACAAAGCTAAGTCTTAAAGAAGTTACTCTAAGAAAAATACCACAATTTTCTCCAAAAGTTTATTGTCATGTTTAACGTCACACCTTGACTGTCTATTGTATTAGCTCACAAAGACCCACATGATTAGATAATTAGTTATAGATAAAATATCTCTACCATAGTGGGTTGAAAATGAGCTCAGTGATGGAATGTCTTGGCTCTTTCCTTCTACTGGTAATGGAATTGGCCTAGAAAGCTTGTCTACCTTGTCCATGGTGTACAGCCTGGTACTATGGCAGAATCAGATATAAATTTTGTTCCCAGTTCCCACTTTTTCATTATGCTAGGCTGGTTGTTATCTTACAGGAAAGGGTGTTGAAATGACAAAGGCCACAGGAAGAGGACTTTCTTTGAATATAAAATGACTCATCTAGATAGCCTGAAACTGATTCATATCACATCAAAGAGAATTTCTCTTTACAACAGCATTTGGAGTTGTCCACTTTTTCTTACTTGTATAAGGCTGTTAGCAATTTTATGAAAACTGGGGATTTTTTAGTTCCAAATGGTTTGCCCTAATTATCTGTTTGGTAAGTTTTCCTTGTGCAACAATATGACTTGGTAGTTAAGTTGTCCAATTAAAGATAAATCATTGTGCTTTTATAGAAATATTATTCATTTCATCAGCAGCCACAGAAGATTTCATTCACTAGAATTTTTATTCAAAAGCAATCAGGTGAAAAATATCCATTTGAGGCTCTAGAGATTTTAACATTTATTTGAAGTTGAAAGACTGAATCCTGGAAGTGCAAGATGTTTCCTGTGCAATACTTACAAAAATTCCTAATGCATTAGTCAGAATTCTCCAGAAAGCAAAGAACCAATAGGATGTGTATATGTAGTTGTCTTTTTTCTAACTATCTATCTACCTAAACATCTGAGATTCATATTGTAAGGAACTGGCTCACATGATTGTGGAGGACTGGTGAATGCAAAATCTTGTGTATTTTCCACTTGAGGTTGGAAGCTCAGAGAATAATTATAGTCTGAGTATAGAGTCAGGATGCTGGCAGTCTTCTTCTCTTTTTCAGAATGGGTTATTCTTCATCCTAAAAATGTCCTTCAACTGATAAAATGAGGCCCCCACACACACATTATAAGGAAGCAGGGGTGGTGAAGGGGATGATGATTAGTTTTACTCAAAATTCATGAACCTAGGGGCTGGAGAGATAACACAGCGGTAAGGCGTTTGTCTTGCATGTGGAAGGTCGCTGCTTCGAATCCCGGCATCCCTGAGCCTGCCGGGAGCGATTTCTGAGCGTAGAGCCAGGAATAACTCCTGAGCATTGCCGGGTGTGACCCCCCCAAAAAAACATTCATGAACCTAGGGGCTGGAGCAATGGCACAGTGGTAGGCCATTTGCCTTGCATGCTGTTGACACAGGATGGACTGTGGATCAATCCCCCAGAATCCCATATGGTCCCCCAAGCCAGGACAGATTTCTGAGTGCATAGTCAGGAGTAACTCCTGAGCATCACCAGGTGTGGCCCAAAATTAAATAAAAAAAGAATTCATGAACCTAAAAAGTTAAGTTTCATCTAGAAAACACCTTCACAGAAATACCCCAAAATAACGTTTGGTTCATTATCTAGACATCACAACACAGATAAATTGACCTTAAAAATTAAACATCAGGGGTGAGAGCGATAGCACAGTGAAGGGCATTTGCCTTGCATGTAGATGACCCAGCACATACCCAAGTTCAATCCCAAAATCCTTATAATCCCCCGAACCTGCCAGGAGCAATTTTTGAGTATAGATCCAGGAGTAACCCCTTGGAACACCACCAAGTGTAGTCCAACCCCCCCCAAATTAAACATTATATCAGATTAATTTAAAAATATTCTCCAAGGGTCAGATGATAAGGTAAGGAATGTGTCCTGCGTGAAGCCAAAACTGGCTTAATCCTGGAACTGCATATAGTCCCCCAAACTAAGGAGTGAATCCCTGAGAATAAAGTCAGGGAAAGCCCCTGAGCACCTGCAGGTATGTTCTGGAGTATGCTCAAATTTACATATAAACACACACACACACACACACACACACACACACAATTGTCTGAGTCAAATATTCTACCATCCAGTATTTGCTATCAACACATTAGCTCACCAGATAGTTTGCTATATCCAAGATTATTTTTGGGAGAGGGGGGGAGAGGAAATGGAGGTGGTGAGCAGGGGCTCTATCAGCAGTGACCCCTGGAAGTGCTGAGGAGAATAAATGTGGTGCATTGGACATGAGTCAGGGACAGCCCCAAGCAAGGCAAATAAATACTTTACTTCTTGAACTCTCTCCAGTTTTTAAACTTTAGATTTAGCTGAATGTGAGAGGGGGTGGTCTCAACAAACTTGGCAACAGCAGAAGATTTCTAAACATGCAATGACCAAAACTTAATTCAAAGACAACCACATAATGAATCTAAGATGTTTCTGGCAGTACTCATGTGTTGCATTTCTCTGGTGAAAAGTGGTTACAAGTCAAAAATGTTTAAGAAACCCTGAGTTAAACTACTGTATAAATGTAAATATCTCCACCCAAAGGACACTTCTGGCTCCATCCCCAGAAGCCTGCTCAGTGGAAGTGTCTGACTCAGAGAGTAGGGTCCAGTGGTGCCTTTGACCCCAAGGAGCTGGTTTGACAGATAGTGGCTGAGGTCCCAAGATCATCTACGACATTTTATACTGCATGAAAGCCCTGTATCTGAGTTTTCCTGACAGTGCCCTTCAGGCTACCTTGAGCTTTAGGCCAGTCTAACCAGTGTCTCTTCACGTTCCTTTTCTTCCACACACTCACTGACAAAAGAACTGCCCTTTCTACCCCAAGACCAACATCCTTTCTCTTATCCCCTCCTCACCATTCCTGGTGACTTCTTTTGTTTCCTCTCTTTTCTTTCAGATCTGATCATTTGAATAAGTAAATGAGTCTCTTTTTAAGCTCTCGTCATTTCTCTGCTTCTACTAAACACTTTCTTAATAAACACTTCTTTAAAATATTCTCTTTCAAACTCCTTCTGAGCCTAAGTAATTCACTTTTTCCTTTCCTCTGTTTTTTCTCTTCTGTGTCTACATTTTCTATCCTTTCTTTCTTGTCTTCTCTCTCTCTTTTACACACACACACACACACACACACACACACACACACACACACACACACCTTATCTCATATAGCTAGAAATGCTCAATATCTCCTTTTTCTAAGAACATAGCAGGCTATAACCTGCCTCTTTACCTAGTACCTCATGTCTAGTGGAAAGCCACTAACCTGAGCAGTCACATGAAATCCTTCATTATATTTTGGTTTTATTTTGGGGGGGCCACACCCAGAAGCGCTCAGGGGTTACTTCTGGTTTTGTGCTCAGAAACTTCTCCTTGATCAAAATACCAAATGGAATGCCGGGGATTGAAACTTTGTCCTTCCTGGATCAGCTGTGTGCAAGGCAAATGCCGTACCGCTGTGCTACCTCTCCGGCCCCAAATAAAACCCTTTATTTCCATATTCAAAAGAGCCTACACTTCACTTTATGCTCTGCTATTGCTGGTTCTGCATATGTCACTCTTTTATTTCCTTGTTAATGTGACCCTTTTCCTGATATTAGCTCTCTCAAGTAATTGCACTTCGTCCTTGAATTTGGTAATCTTAAGAAAACTCATGTATTCCTGAGAAAGTTATTATCCTAATAAGACTACCACTCTAGTCAAAAATACCTCTGACTTTCAGACATATAAACATTTATTTCCTGAACTTAGAATTAATGAATAAACAAAAATGAAAAAAAGAAAGGCAGGAAGGGCATTAGAGAGCTACTCAGCTTGCTTTGTTGTGTTCCTAGTTTATCTCCTATTCTATATCTTTCAAATATAATATATTATTATAGAATGTGTCTTATTTCGATTATCTTTCTAATCATTATATACATAATACATTATGACTAGTAAAATAGATGATATTCTTAGAAATATAAACACACACACATTTTGCAGTGTCAAGGTCTCATACATACATTCTACCACTGAGCTACATAATGGCCTCTTATTTTTTTAGATATCAAAGGAATTTCCCTATAAATGAACTAGCCAATAACTCATATCTGCATGAATTTTGCTGGATGGTATTCTACTTTATTTTATCTTATTGCAATTGTCTGAAGTTCTAAGAGCTCAAGAGTTTATTCAAGAAATAAACTCAATTTTCCTGGTATGCATCCAAGGGACCATATCATACTTTGAAAGGCAGAATTGTTCTCATACCCTATAAAGAAAAAAACTATACCAAGTTTTTGTAGGCCCCAAGTCTAAATATTCTGCATCACAAGTTTGTATCTTTATGCTATACTAATTTTACATATATTATTCAACAATGAAATTGCATAGGAGGTAGGCATATGTCCTTGACTTCATTGAACTTTCTGGCACAATGTAAAGGGCAAGGTCCAGATTCAGGCAAACCTGGGTTCAAAGATCTGCTCTGCTATTAATCATTGTATATATAGAATATTTTTACAGAGAGGTTAATTACAGAGAACTATTTCTAGTACTGTATGTTTTCCCAAGATGGATCCTATGTTTTTTTCTCATAATTGGGTGGGTCATTGTAACTGTCTAGTTAAAGACAAGAAAGAAAAATATAATGTGATTTCTGAGACCAGGTCATGGAAGACTATACAGATTGTGCCTAGATCATTCTTTCTTTTAGGTGGTTTATCCTTGAATTTTAGTCATCAAATTGTGAAGAAGCTGAGACTACGCAAAGATGGGTATGTGGGTGTTCCATCTGAAAAACCCACCTATGTTCTTAGCTGACATTCATAAAGCATAGATGTAAATGAATGAGACTCTGAGGATTCTAGCCAACAATTTTGAGCTTTCCCAATATCACCTAGTAAAGCAAAACAAATCATCCCTCTTGTCCCATGGACAGACTGCAGGAATACGAATAAAATAAACATTGTCATTGTTTAAAGCTACAAAGTGCTGGAGTGGTTTGCTACCAAGAAAATAAGTAATACCTTCTACTTAGGGTTCCTTATGTATCCATTGGAGGATTGAAATAAATTCATGCTGCAGGATTGTTATGTAAATTGATGATAAAATGTATTAAACTAATTGTATTTGATTTTATAGTTGTTGTCACTGTGACCACAGAAGACACACACTTTGGACAAATGAATTAAATATTCCTGGTTGTTAAATGCTATAAAGAGTCAGTAGGTCACTCTGATGGCATACGAATTAAATAACACTTCAGTGCCCATGGTTTTGTGAATAGAGCAATAAGTTCAAAAGAGAATGCAAACATGAGCAGAATTATGGCTGCTACTCATTGGGGCTAGAAAAGAATATTTCCTAAAGTGTTTCCAAATGAGAGAAAGAGTCCCAGGAAATATGATTCTTAGTTGGTTAGCTGTTGGTACAACATGACCAAGTACAGTCTGATCATCTATGGAATTTCTGTTACAACAATCTGCAATCAAACATTGTTTTTAGGTTGTTCAGAAACCCCAGACCAAAAGAGATGAAGCTTAAGGAAACACAAAACATAAAAGCTGAAAGATCAGATCTGTGGACAGATTCTTGGTGGTTTTCTATTACAATTCAAGGAAACCTTTATATTCTCCTAATATTCAGAAATCTTTGTCACAAATATTTATAAGATTGTCATTCTCAGAGCCTACTTTTGGCTCTCCACAATTGCTTGGGGAAGACTGAAATCTGGAGTTATTATACCTCAAAAATGCACCAAAGCACAAAAAAAATCAAAGAGTTATATACATCTCCATCCTCAAATAAACAAAATTCTTACTCAGATGGGTTTAATTTAAGAAAGACATCTTCTCACTTGGGCCTCTGGAGACCAGTCCTTAGGAAGGAAGCATACTTCTACCTCATTAGGACACTGTCAAAAATTTTGCTTCCCTCCCTCAATAGTTTCTATTTGTTATTCAAGATGCTATATAAATTAGTTCCAGCTTTTGACCATGAATTCATTTCCACTTCATCCATGGAATGAACCTGAAGTTCTAATCATTTTTATTCCCTAAAGAGGTCTACTGACACCAAGCCCTATTCCTTCCACAAATGGTTGTGCTTCAGATCCTTGAGTAGCTATTTCTTGATTGTTACTCATCTGGCCCTCTTTTCTGTCTGAATGCTAGGTTTTTTAATACAGTAATTATGCCATAAACTGGTCTGGAAAGACTTTAAAGAATTCCCAAATTCTGTCATCTGCCTCTCAGTTTGATTCAGTAAGCTCTCATTTACTCCAAACTCTCAAATATGACAGATTAAAAGCTTATGCACTAAAATCAATTTTGAGTTGATTTATTAAAAGGGGGTCATGTAAATATAGACCCTTCTGGAAAACGTTTTGCAAAATTATTATTTATAATATGTTGACCAAGCATGTTTATAGAGCCTGGAAATTATATGTAAATACTCTTTTAAAATGTCATTGCTTGGGCACACTCTCAGATATTATGATTTTCTGTGGGGTAGAGCTCACATTGGCATTTGTTTCATCTCAAAACTGTCAAAGTGATTTTAATTTTCAGTCAAATCTGGTGACTTTTCACCTTGTTGCAAACAGAATTTGAGATGCATAATAGAGCCACATAGGAGCACACTAAATAGAAAAGTTGGGCAAGAGAAACAATTAGTTAGATTCCTGGCACCACATGGTCCTGAAATTTCACTGGGTGATGTGCCATTGGAAAACATCTTACATGCCCTCTCTACTTGACTTGTACTTGAAATATACTTCTTATTATGACTCCTTTCTATTTTCTACTTTACTTTCTCTATTATTCCTCTACATTCTCCCTACTTGTCTTCAAGTTGAGTGGCTCAAGAATCAAAGAGGACATACTGGATTAAGATATTTGGAGAAGGGACCAGAGAGATAGCACAGTGGTAGGGCGTGTGCCTTGCAAGCAGCCGGTCTAGGACAGAAAGTGGTTCAAATCCCGGCACCCCATGAGGTCCCCTGAGCCTGCCAGGAGCAATTTCTGAGATCAGAGCCAGAGTAACCTCTGAACACCACTGGGTGTGACCCACACTCCCCCCAATATATTTGGAGAGGACCAGAACAATATTACAGAACCTAAGATATTTTTATTTGTCTTTTATGCAGGTTCAATCCCTGCCATCCTATATAATTTTTATGTACTACAAGGAGTAAAGTCTGAGTGCAGAGCCTGGAGTAAGCATAAGTAGCACTGCCAGATGTGGCCCAAAATATCAAGAAAATATGTCTGGAGAATACAATTCTTCACTGCAACATGCAGCACATGAACTTCCCCTGTCTACCAATGTTCTCACAGCTACACCTCTATGTGCCCAAAGTGAGTTATCCAAGGGTTAACAAATAGCACTGTGACTAGGCACAGAAATCCCATCTTCTCAACCCGACTCTCACATAATCATATGAATCCAACCTTACAGCTTCTTCCCTGGCCTCTTGATCTAGCCAAGACCAATATAACAGGATGCCACAAATGCCTCAGTTCTGCTTTCTTAAAGGCTTCATCTATGCCCCAAATGAGCATGTGAATAATGTCTATTTGGGCAGGCAAAATCTACATGTGGAACTGGAATCATCATCCCTAGAGCCTGCTCAATTCTAGATCCTGGAGATACCAAAGGTAAAGAGTGGATGTTTTGACCATCAAGAGGTGCAATTATGATACAGCTTGAAGAGAAGTGGGAGTACCCAGAAATCCATCTCAGAGTTTATGGTGAGTGGAGGGTTGCAACTGTGGGCCTTGATGTAAGAATTGAAGGGTAATATGATTCAGTTAAGAAAAATAGTGGGCACATACATAAGGATACCATGACAACTCAAGCATGAGCCTGGGAGCATGATTAGATCATGACTGTCAGGAGAAACCACAAGCAGTTGGTCTTTGTCATTCATGTTGGATCAGAGAAACCCAAAAAGCATATCTCCAATTCTCTTTCTCCCTCAATCTGAGAAGGCCAGTCCAACCATAGAAAAATCCACAAAGCATTCAAAAGTTTATCTTCTGGGGGCCTTTATGTTTCCTATACCTACTATTTCTACCAGCCTGTGTCTCTAATCCCTTGACCACCCTTAGTCATTGTTATTGTCTTCCCACTTCCATTTATGAAAAGTCAACTCTGAACATATACATATAAACAAAAACTCTAAAGAGTTTTTTGAGAGTTACAGGTCCAGATGGGAGCAGAAGGAATGAAGACCTAGGTATTTACCAATAGATGAGTAAAGAACCAAGGAAGGACAATAGTAATTTCCTGGAATTTTAAAACTAGACATGTGTGCCTTTATCTGCTCCAATATTTATCAAATCCAGTATGTTGGTGTCTACCAACTCACAAGAACTGACTGAACTTCAGGGGAAAAAAAATTTTTTTTTGGTTTTTGGGTCACACCCGGCAGTGCTCAGGGGTACCTGGCTCCATGCTCAGAAATTGCTCCTGGCAGGCACGGGGGACCATATGGGGCACCGGGATTCGAACCGATGACCTTTTGCATGAAAGGCAAAAGGCCTTACCTCCATGCTATCTCCCAGGCCCCGGGGAAAATATTTTTACCAGAAAACTGCTTTAATTTTCATTTTAAATCATCTACTTAAAATTACTTCAGGGGTGGCTGGAAATGCAAGACTCATTAATGGATGTAAAAGTTGTGACATATATACACAATAAATAATGTGCGACCTTAAGGAAAGATGAAATCATGGTGCAATTTCAATGTAATTTTCAATGGAATTGGAAAGTTAAATGAAATAAGTGAGAAGGAGGACAAAAATGGAATGATCTCACGCAACTATGTCATCTAAAACAAGAAAAGAGAATGAAAAGAAAATGATGAAAAATCCTTGATTCTAGATTAGAGCACTGAGGATGTCCAGTAAGATGGAGGGAAATAAAGAGTAGGCTGGTAGAGGTAACATAGGATACTGATAGAAAATTTTGGCTACTTTGATAGTGGTGAAAATAAAGTAACTGTCTATAAAAAACCATAAATGTTAACACTATTGTAAACATGTGACCCAAACCATATAATTAAATTGAAAATATATGGGGCCTGGAGAGATAGCACAGCGGTGTTTGCTTTGCAAGCAGCCGTTCCAGGACCAAAGGTGGTTGGTTCGAATCCCGGTGCCCCATATGGTCCCCCGAACCTGCCAGGAGCTATTTCTGAGCAGACAGCCAGGAATAACCCCTGAGCACAGCCGGGTGTGGTCCAAAACCAAAAAAAAAAAAAAGAAAGAAAGAAAGAAAATAAACATTAGCACCAGTACTATTGTAAACCTGTTATCTAAACTACAATTAATTTTTTTTTGGTTTTGGGGCCACACCCAGTGGTGTTCAGGGGTTACTTCTGGCTATCTTCTCAGAAATCGCTCCTGGCAGGCACAGGGGACCATATGGGATGCCGGGATTCAAACCAACCACCTTAAGTCCTGGGTCTGTTGCTTGCAAGGCAAATGCCAATGTGCTATCTTTCCGGCCCCTACAATTAATTTTTTTAAAGGCAAGTGGTAGTACACAAGCTTTGTATTTATAAATACAAGGGTTCAGTACAGTGTAATCTGCCCTCCCCTGGCACTACCATGGACTACCCTGGTCAGCCATGGACATCATAAAGAGCCCCTAAAACAATAAAAATAAAAATTATAATAATACCTTTGGAAATAAACAAGTTCTTTGTTTCAAGACTAATGTTGGCAAAAAGAATTGTGTGGTTCGAAGCATGTAATTTTCTTCTTCCTGGACCTTATATTTGCTCAATATAAAATTAGTGTATTAGAAGAGATGATCTTGAAAGATCAGGCACACTAAACATTTCTCCTGTGTGTCTGGAAGAAGGGGGGTTATGATAAAAATCTTTTTCTTGTATCTACGAACTATGACAGATGAAGCAGAGACTCTGTGAGCCAGTCCCTGGACTAGTTCACCGTACAGTTCCCTGTACCACATTTGGCTCAGGTCACAGGTTCATAAATGTCTACTGAGAGAATGAAGAATCTTGCAGACTTCTGTTTTATCCTGAAAAGGTAGTGAGAAAGTCAGACAGGTGAAACTGGTGGCCAGTACTATATAGATTGCTGGGGAAATGAAGACATAGAGCAAGAACTACCTGCCAGGACAGGACTCCTCATACAACTTCCTGTATTCCAGCACTACTTTGTTTTTTGTTTTTGTTTTGTTTTGTTTGTTTATGGGGGCACATCCAGCAGCACTCAGGTATTACTCCTGGCTCTATGCTCAGAAATTGCTCTTGGCAGGCTAGGGGGATCATATGGGATGGGGGATATTGAATCAATACTACTTTGAAGAGCATTGAAGAAACATCTTTTCAACAAACTGCCCAACCTCACCCTATTCAGATCCTTCTAGCTTTATTCAGCCCTTTTATTTTTCAGATGAGCTCAGTTGAATGCCTAAGAGCTACCTACAACTGCAAAATCATGGGGGTAGAGTTTATAATCAGATTGAGATAGTGTATTGATCAAGAGTTTTTATTTTATTTTAGAGAGAGAGTCTCCTGAGTGGTGCTTAAGGACCCAAGGTTACCAGGGCTGAGGTGCTAACAGGTGAAAGGAAATGGTACATGGGGAGTTGTGGATTGAATTCAACACCATCATGTGAGTTATATCCCTGGGTCAAAAGGAGGCTTTTCAAAAACAGCCTCTGGCTACAGATACAGAAACCAAGTCAGAGTTGTCTCAAGGAGACCTGATTTCATTTTTGCTTGCTTTAAATTTATTTTTAACTCAACTGGTTCTTGGTAGAGATATATGTTCAAGTTCAGGCTGAGGTGTAATTGAATGAAGTCTGCTTTATTGTAATCCTTGGGGCCTTAAAGAAGTCTTTTTTCTGCAATCTGTAAACCAACACAAGGAAGGAATTGTGTTATTTATTTCACTCCCATAAATTAAAATAAATGGACGTTAGTAGTTTTACCACACACACATCACCCAGGAAACCACGGCCTGAAATGTTGTATGTGCTTCTCTCTAGAAAGGGAATTTTCCAAAAACCTACCAAATTTTCTTTATACAAGTTCTCTGGTTACAAAAATAGCAGTTATTCACATGACTTTCTATCCAACAGTGGCAGTCGGAACCTCTGTGTGCGAAACCCAGACATTCTGCAAAATCAATGTGCCTCAGGGGATGCCTTTTTCACCCTCATCTGCTAGCTAACTCTGAATTTTCTATTTGTCCATTTGTTCCCTTATACAGCAATGTTTATCAGGTATAAAGAAGTTAGAAATGACTCTGGTGGACTGGAAATATATAGCAGGTTTAGTGTTTGCTTGTACACAGTTGACCCAGTTTGGACCCTTGGCAATCCACATGGTTTCCCAAGCACCACTAGGAGTGATTCCTGAGTACAGAGTCAGGAGTTTCCCCTGAGCAAGTCTGGATGTCACACACACACACACACACACACACACACACACACACACACACACACATACACACACACAATAAAATGACTCATACATATAAAGTGCTATAATGAAAATTCTTCATTGCTTGCCTAGAAGAAGAAACTAAAATTAGCCAAGCCAAAGATATAAAACTTAACCCTAAGTGACTTCCGCATGGGGCTGAAGGGGGAAAGTGTTTGCCTAGCATACAGCTGGGCCAGGTTTAACCTTTGTAACTGTATATGCCCCCCATCCCCAGAAGCCTTCCTGGAATGACTCCTGAGAATAGAACCGAGAGTAAACCCTGAGAACAGCGAGGTATATCCACGAAACAATCAAACAAATAACCAACAACAAAAAAGCAGACTGTAAAATAAGTAAGGTCCAGGAGTTTTCCTCTACCAGATCCTCTCTGCATGTCTCAACATTCAGTTTGATGCTCTTGGGTACTAGAGTCCACCAGCATCACAAAACATTTTGTCTTCTGAACTTGAATGATGGATCACCTGGGAGGATCCCTGCAGGCAGCCATCTGGTTCATCAGAGGAAATGATGATTATATGTTTTCAACTCTAACAAAGACTTCTTCTTTCAGAGGTATGACGCAGAACTTTCTATGACCATATAGTCATCAATGAATTTTTGTGTTCCAATTTGTTTGAAGGTACCACCAAAAGTAATGCATCTGTTTCTTAAAAAAAAATTGTTTTATGAACATGTCTCCTATACCCCTAACTTCCCCTTCTCCACAAACCATTTCTCCCATGGTAAGCTAAGGCCAAGGCAAAGTCACAATGGTTATCTCAGGAAGGAAGCCTGCTATTGTTGAACTATTTTTAGGATAGATAATGTTAAGTTATGACCTTCAAGGATTTTAATAGAAATTAACCTCTGGATCCTGTCTAATGTTGAGGGTCAACTTTTTTACATGATCTTTGCATAGGGTCTCAAATTTAAAGAGTTTCATCTCTCAAATACTGGGAAAAGATGTGACAAGTGTGATAGAAAAAAATTCCCCATGCATCAGCATCAATGGGAAAGAATGTTAGTACCAGTGTATAAAATAAAGTATATATTTTATGTATAATATCTCCTTTAAATTGAAGTCTGTGAATACTTTTATGTAGAGAGAATAGGTCTGATACAGAAGTAGGAGAAATAAGGCAAAGTTAAAAGGATAGCATAATTTCCTCCTGTGTTCTCCACATTTGCTCTTATTGTCTTTTTAAAGAAGGCTTTTAGTAGTAAGTGATAAAACAGACTGTTTTGATCTTATCTCTTTAGTCCTCTGACTTAGGTCAGAATCAGAAATATGCATTAAAATTTTTCAAGATCATTGTCTGTAATTAAATGGAAAGACCATAGTCTCAAAGCTAAAGTGTAGAGATAGAAAAAGCGCCTTATTCACAAATCTAATGGACATACATAGGATATGTGATCAACAAAAATTTTGTTTGTGTGATATTCACAATTTTGTCACTAACTTTGAGAAAGTCATTTCTGCTCTCAATTTTTTCACCTAGAGAAAAAAATGACTATGCATGTTTTCAAAGCTCTGTTCTTCATCTGAATCTGAGAATAACAACTGCTCATTTGCTATACACATTCTCTGAGGGTCAAAGAGATAATGCAGATCCAAATGCTAAAAAAATGAGGCACAATAAGACTTCAATTCAACACTCAGAAAAAATCCATCTTACTCTGTAGATTTAATTTGTAAATTTCTCATATTCTCCTATATAGCTCCCCATCTATTTTAGAAAGTGAACATAAATCCAGTATCACTAAATCTCATCAAGAGATTTCTTGCTAAGAATAAAGTCTTGGTTTTCTACTCAATGTTAGGCCCATAAACCAGCAATATCAATATCATCTACTTACTTCATAGAAACATAGTTTCTCAGACTTACTGATCTACAATTTAAACATGATGCCTCGATGATTTAGAAATGACAATTTTTGTAAAAGGTGATAAAGTCTGGGGCCGGAGAGATAGCACAGCGGTGTTTCTCTTGCAAACAGCCAACCCAGGACCCAAGGTGGTTGGTTCAAATCCTGGTGTCCCATATGGTTCCTGTGCATGCCAGGAGCTATTTCTGAGCAGATAGCCAGGAGTAACCCCTGAGCCCCCTGAGCACCACTGGGTGTGGCCCAAAAACCAAAAAAAAAAAAGTGATAATGTTTGAAAGAACTGGACTTCTGAATGTTGAGGTGATAAAGAGAGCAACAATGCAAAGAACTTCATAAGCTATGCACTAGGTCAGAGAAAATTAAGTTTTTCCTTTTTCTCTTAAAAATGTACACCATGAACACAGTCACCATGTCTGTATCCATCCAACTCCATAGACTCAATCTATTATTAAAAGAGATGTAAACCAGCCATATAACTGAAAGCTGGTTATCTGGTGATAAGAAGGTAGGCCACACCCTGCTAAAATCATGCCAGCTACACCAACCAACAATCTACAATTGCAGCTTCACCAATGTCTCAGCCTCACCACTCAACTATGATTCTCTGCAGAGTCACCAAACAGACCAAACTACAGGTATACGATATTTAGACTGATATCACTGGGACATTTTTGGATTAAGTGCAGGCATTCTTCTCCCAGCCTTCTTTTTTTTTAATATTTTATTTAAACACCTTGATTACATACATGATTGTGTTTGGGTTTCAGTCATGTAAAGGACACCACCCATCACCAATGCAACGTTCCCATCACCATTGTCCCAAATCTCCCTCCTCCCCACCCACCCCCCGCCTGTACTCTAGACAGGCTCTTTATTTCCTTCATACATTCTCATTATTAGGACAATTCAAAATGTAGTTATTTCTCTAACTGAACTCATCACTCTTTGTGGTGAGCTTCATGAGG
>PVKC010000527.1:30089-65321 GCA_004027635.1 Crocidura indochinensis | reverse complement strand
CTATCATCAATGATATGGTAAGCCACAGTGAAAATGCAGATATTTTTTTAAAAAAGCATCTTTTGTAAAAGCAGACTAGGTGATGGTAGGAAAATAAGAGTCAGGGGACATTGGTGGAGACACTGATGTTACAATATCAATTAAAATAAAAATAAAATCCTCTCATTTAAAAATTTCCACCTTTAAAAACAACTAAGTGCAGAGTGCTAAACTTTTTAATGAAGCAGTCAATATTTGTAGTTAAAAATTATCTTATTCTTCTAAATTTCTATTCAACTATTATATTAAAACTTTGTTAATACTACTTTGAGAGTTTGGACTATGCGGCTACATCCATTGGTGCTTAGAGCTTACCCCTGTTGTGCTCAGGGTTCACTCCTGGTGGGCTCTGGGGAACCACATACAATGCCAAGGATTATATCCTGGTAAATCTTTTACAAGGAAAGTACCCTAACTTCTAAATTATATTTTTACTCCTTGACTAACTTTTACATTTATGTAAACAAGTCAATATAATGACAGTCTCATTCTATTTATAGTGTCTGCAACTTCTTTTGCTTTGTTTTGCTTTTTTGGGTCACACCCAGTGACTCTCAGGGATTACTCCTGGATATGCATGCACTTAGAAATTGCTCCTGACTTGGGGACCATATAGGATGCCAGGAGGATTAAACTGTGGTTTGTCCTAGGTTAGCACGTGCAAGGCATATGCCCTACCGCATGTGCCACAGGTCCAAGTCCCAGCTCTGCAACTTTTAAAAGTGTAGTTTGCATACACAGATAATCCAAAAGGCACAAAGAGTTATCTTTATTTCTATTATCTTTATTTTCATGTAACAAAGTCAAGCCTTAATATTCTTTATTTTCTTTGCTTTTCTTATATTTAACATGGTAAGCCTGTCAAACTAGTTATTTTCTTATATAGAAGATGTTGATGTGGTATAAAGGAGAAAATAAATTTATGGGATTTTTTTTTGCTTCCTTTTGAAAACACAATATCAAATACATGGGCTGAGATTGTGTTCTAGCATCAGCCTTTAGGGAACATTGACATTAACACGTTTCTATGTAGAGCAATGACCATTTATTTCTACACATTGCTTCCTGTCATTAAGCCTTTTCCATACTTAAGACAAAATATTTTCCATAATAACAAGGAAACCAAGTTAAAAAAATGTTGTTTAACTACCTATGGGATGCACATGTAAAGTCTTTTGAAAAGTTCTGATATAATAATGTTCTTATTAACTTTATCATCTCTAGGAAATCACAAATATTGATTTATTCAATATGTCTTTTATTTAATCTTACAACATGTTAGATACACAGAGTGCCTATAGGAATACATCAATCAAAAGGTCATTTATCCTAAAGAATTAGCATCATCTTCAGAAATCTCTAACTCTACATTGGGGAAATTCAGGTGGGTTTCACTGATAAAAACACTCAAGTACAGTTACAAAAAAGAATTAAAATCAACTGACTTAGCCAAGACATGCTAGATGTATAATGAGAGAAAGGATGAAAACATGCTAAGGCGTAAAGGTAAAAAAAAAAAAAACTCATGTTGTGAATTCCATGTGACTGCCATGAATATCAGTAGAAACATGTGAAGTCCGGTGAGAAGAGAAGTTTTTGAATGATAGTAAAGTGTTTCTGTTGTATTCTCTAAGCTGCATAGTTAAATAAGTATGATGAGAAATGATAAATTATGTCTTAGCAATATTCAAAAAATTATCTGAAAAAAATCTAGATCAATGTACTGAGTTGATACAGCAACAAAGAGAATAAGCTATACTATTTTGGAGGTCTGATCAATAGAAATAAGTTGTGTGGCTAACTTAATCAGCAGGTAATTAGTTCATCTCCACTGAAATATATTTTTTATAAATGCTTAAGATCATTTTTCCCCAGATGTTGCTATCCTGACCGGTATGGGATAAGAATAATCCCTACCCCCACTCGCCGAATTACAAGTTTTGCTTCCATTTTACTCCCAATGGACACTGTACTGAAACCCATCAGTCTTCCCTACCACAAGTCCTTTTAGCAGGATAGTTTACACAATCTAGCCACAGGTTTCACCAGGGTCCCTCATGACGTATTTGCATGATCCTGAAAAATAAGCAATTAAATAAATAAATAAATACATTTGTTTCTTGTATTTTTTTGTTGTTGTTTTTGAGCCACACCCAGTGAAGCCAGGGGTTACTCCTGGCTATGTACACAGGAATTGTTCCTAGCTTGGGGGACCATATGGAATGCTGGAGATAGAACCCAGGTTCGTCCTGGGTCAGCCATGTGCAAGGCAAATGCCTTACCACTGTGCTATCGCTCCGGACCATTTCTTTATATTTTTTAATCAATGCAGCTTTGTTTTAGATATTAACTTATCATAGTTTGTGCTTATTTTATCTATCTTATTTTATCTCTCCTTTTGACAATCTCTCCTTATGTCATATTTCTCATTCTAACTTTCAAACTTTAGATACAATTCAGCTACTTTTAATATGACACATATTTTTATTAGATTTCAAATAAAAAGATGATAGTAGAGTAGGATTCCTGTGTTCTAATTTTTTATAAATAATTTCTCAAATTAATATTTTTGTTTTGGGGTGGTGAGATTGGCAAATTGATTAAAGGGTCAGTCTTGGTAATACTTGAGATCCTGTGGGTTTCACAATTAAACTTGGGGTCTCCTACACACCAAATTGTGCACTGACACAAGATGACTTAAAAGTTATCTCCATAGTCCCATATCTATTTTCTTTTACAGTATAATATATGCCAATAAAATTATAGATCAAATTGTATTAAATATATATATATACTTATGTATTATATATCACATTGACTATGCCCTAATTTTTCAAAATTTTGGTCTCTTACTATGACAGAAGAAACCTAAAATTTATTTCAAATCTCTATAATTTATCCTAAAATTCATCTTATTCATCATAGTGCTGAGTTCAAAATACAGAAAAATAACTGAAAGAAAGTCAACCTAAATAAACTATGATGGATTATTTAGTGATTTAATGACAATGCATCTAAGTAGATTCCATTGAAATTATTTTAAACTACATATATACATTAAACTACATATAATACATTAATAACACAATTGAATACAGAGGATGGTGTTATTTTTGTATGATAAATATTTCCATAATATTAATATGCTTATAATTGAAATGAAAAAACTTAACTTCGATAAGAGTGATTATTGTTCACAATATTATTAATCATATTGCCTGACTGTGACGCACACATAAATCTTGAAAGGCAAATTGTGTCTAGTAATACACTATAAAGATAAATAAAGGAAATGAATTAAACCAAGACGAGGCACATTTTATCCTATTTCTCTAGGGTTTCTGTTGGATCTCCCTGGAAGAACTATGCTTCAGTTCCTGAAAAACTAACTTACTAAGAAAAACTCTGAATCTTTAATTCTGTTTATTTACACCCAAATTTTATTTTTGTAATGTATAGCTATTTACCTATTTTACTCCTGAACTATATTTTTATGTTCCTATGAATTATCCTCAATAAATCAAATTATACTAATTTTATTATTTTTAATCTTGACATTTCACACTTGATAACTTGTGTTGATATATAATTTGCATTTTTCTTTCTTTTTATTTCATTAGCTTTCTTTTTTAGCATGTTTTCTAAGGTTGATAACTTCAGTAACCAGTGTTATTTTTTTCTTCCATATAAAAAATCAGTATAAAATCAGAAATTCAATATTATGCTACCAGAATATTTGTGTGCTATTTTGCTAAGAAGACAACTCTTATTTTCTCCTATTTCTAGAATTTATGTGATTCTGAGTTTTCCCAAACTTGTTCCGTGGATGCTCTACACTGGAGTCCCATCTGGTTTTCCTTTCTAAACATGGTCTCAGGAGAGCTCCTTTAATTTGAATTGTATTATATTCATCATACTTCTTAATGAGTTTTGAGCATTGTTCAACTTGTGTGGTGGTCTTTCAGATAGCAGCATAGGGGAATCTTAACTGCCTGTAGCGTATGTTCTTCTGGGCATTCCGATCAGGTCTAAGCACTGTTTCACATTATGTGAATGTCATAAATAACTTAGTTGAGAGGGTCAATGTTTTCTTATCTTGAGGAGAGTCAAAGGGCAGTTTGCATTTATCTAGGAAATGCACACCACAGATGCTAGTCTTAAAAGCTCCTCAGGGGATGGGTGGGGAAATACTATTATCCTTACATAATTCTAAAAACCAGGGGGTGGCAAACCAACTGTACAATTCTTCCCTTTCCTTTTTATCAAGGTCACAGCAAAAGAGAAAAACAAAACAAAACAACAACAGCACTATTTTACATGCATACCTTTTTTTTTTTAAATCTAAAGTAGTGTAGAATTTCTTTTTCATTTTAATCTTATTTTTTTAGGATTTTTTAACTAACAACCAAGGTGGATTTTAATAGAAGCAAAAGTCTCCAATATATTTTCCAAAATCCGAGGAGCAGAAATTATGAATTGTTTTGTTTTATTTTATTTTCCTGTGATAAATTTGGAACCTGACTTAAAATTAATTAGGATTCTGTTGTTCTTATTGTATTAAATTGAGTTTTGAAAGTGTGTCCTAAAGGCCCCCTACAAAGTCTACAGCTGTCTGGATCTGTTCCTGGTTGGATAAAGTATATGCTATTTCCCCACTGAATTTTCAGTCCACCACCCAGTTTTTATTCATGATATATGCTCCTTGCCAAATCCCACATCCTTTGGACTATAAACCAATACCAATTTGTTTATGTTTGAAGTCTGGGAAAATCAATTCTAAAATCCAAAATATTAAATTTTAGCAGTTAACTCCAAAAATTTGATAAATTATCTCAATATTTTTCTTACAACAAAAAAAAATTAGGTCAATTCTACATTATCATTGACTATTTTTTAACTGAATCATAGAATGTTTCTTCCCTTTCGACTCAGTTTTTTTTTTGGATGCTTCACATAAAATAATTACATTTTTAATAGTTTAATGCAATCATGTTAAAGTCTATACAACATGTACCTGGATCTTCCATTACTTACAATATTTGCTACTAACACTTTCTGGAATGTAAAGGTAATGGAGGCAAGGAGGCAAAACAAAACAAACAAACAAAAGAAGAATAGGGAGATTTTTTTTTCCAGGTAAATCATTTGTTATTATTGTTGAATAATGTTGGTAACAGATCTAATGAAGAAACCCCAAAACTCTGCAGAATAGAATTCATTCATAGTGGTTTCTGGTATGTCTCGGAAGCCTGATCAAGATTTACTGAACCTTTCATAAGTACTACTGTGTGCATAACTCTAGAAGTTTAAGAAAACTAACTTTACCTCTTGTAGTGAAGTGTTTCCTTAAAATTTACAACATATTTTTAAATGAAAGGTCATTTCTTGTCAAAAAAGTTAAGAACTTAAAGGTGAGATCATAAGGGGATGGAAAGGAAGATTTGAGGTACTCATATTGAGAGGAAGGCGATATGGATACAGATATTTGAGTGACAAAACACAAATTAAGATATATAAACTATTGTCAACCACTAACAGAAACAAAACAAAAGGCATATGACAGGTTATATCCTTCAAGCTTTCAGAAGCAATTGGTTCTGTCAATCAAATTTGGGACATTTGGTCTTCCAAACTGTGATAGAATAGGGCAGGCTTGCCATGCACTTGACCAACCTTGGTTGTTCCACAACACCACAAATGGTTCCCTCAGAATCTTCTGGAGTACTAGACCAGAAAAGCTCAGAGCAATGATGATTGTGGCCCCCACAAAGAAAAAAAAAACAAGAAATGTACCTGTGAGACAATAATCTGACATTTTAAGCAACCAAGTTTATAGTATTTTGTAATGATATACCTAGTAAATTTCTGTAGATGCTCTGTAAGGAAGAATTTGTGTTTAAAGATTTATTTTTGTTTTAAAAAAATGAGTTTAAGACTTTCCCTCTCTGGAGAAACCTAAGTTCACTCTTTTTTCTTTTTTTTTCTCTGTCTAAGAGCCCATAGGATATATCTTTTGGTTTTAAATTATTCTTTAAAAAATATTTTATTGAAATCATTGAAATTTACAAGTCCTTTATAGCTGGGTTTCAGATATGCAATGAATCAGGACCAATCTCACCACCAGTGGTAGTCTCACTCCACATGTTCCCAGAGTATAAACTATACCACCTTCCTATTCCTCAGCCTGGCCATTATAACGGGTCCATTCTTAGCTTAAATGATTAAAATTTGGGTCTCTTATTTCCAATTCTGTTCCCTTTGGCTTAAGTATTTAGTTTTGTCCTTTTTTAACACTATCAATGCACCTGAGACAACTCAGCCCGTTGGCCCCCATCCTTTCATATTTGTGTTTCTGAGTTCACTCTTGAACACATAATCCTCTTTTCATCCTCTTTTCCATCTTCAAAATAATTTCTTTCATTAAAATTGGGGGCCAGGAGGTGGTGCTGAAGGTAAGGTGCCTGCCTTGCCTGCGCTAACCTAGGACGGACTGCGGTTTGATTCCCCGGTTCCCATATGGTCCCCTGTGCCTGCCAGGAGCCACTTCTGAGCAAATAGCCAGGAGTAACCCCTGAGCGTCACTGGGTGTGGCCCTAAAACCAAAAAAAAAATCTTCTTGTTTCACTAAAAATCAAATAAATTAGAGTCAGTGAGATAGCACAGTGGTGTGGCATTTGCCTTGCATGCAGCAGATCCAGGAAGGACCTGATTCTATCCCAGGCATCCCATATGGTCTCATATGTTCCCCTAGCCAGGAGTGATTTCTGAATGCATAGCCAGGAGTAACCCCTGAGCATCACCGAGTGTGGCCCAAAACCCAAACATAAATAAAATAAATTAATAAAGTGTAGTATATGAAAAAGGTTCTATAAGATTATTCTTGGAATTGTTGTATATAAAATATTTCCTTAGGATTGTTCTGTGACTATTGCCCCACCTATATCTTCCAGGTGGGGGCTCTGTGCAGTTGGCAATAAATAGCTGTTTGGACAGGGGAGAGGGGCTTTTGGGAAAGCTTCTTGCAGGTCCCAAGAGGATTCTCTCTCTCTCTCTCCCTCTCTCTCTCTGCCCAATCTTTTATACCCTAACCTTCTTGTCTGTGTTGATTATTATTTGCTGCGATACATATTACCAAGGTCTCCCCCTGAAAGGGGACAAGGGGATGGGAAGTAATTTCTCAGTCTGGGGACTTTTCGTGGATTCACAAATACCCAACAAAGGATTTAATGTCACTGATACATTACAAATGTCCCCAGGATATAGGTATCTACCTGAGAACAGCCCGTTTCTGGGCGGGGTCTTGGGAACAGATATTATGTTTACTTTACCAACAAGACTCTGCCCATTTCCTGGGAGGGGTCTTGGAAAAGGTGATATAAGGCCTTGGTCTAGGAGGATTGAGGTCTTTGGTTTTTGGCCCTTTTGCCCTCTTGGATCTTAGCCAGCTTGGAGGTCAGAGGTGACATGGATGAAAGAACATGCAGGGCTAGCTAAGAATGGCTGAATGCTTAATTGGTTATGATATAGGTCACACATGTGGTGGATAGGGCATGAATAAAGTTGATGCTTCCTGAAGCCTGCCTGTGAGTGAGATTTCTACCCGCCGCTCTCATGAACCTCCAGACCCGCTGGTTAGTGAGAGCTGGAACCATGTGTCCTGGGATGGCAAAGGTCTTCATCTCCATCCAAGTCCATCTTAAAGCCTGTCTCACAACAATAAAGTTCAGTAAATTGTAAGTTTTAAATATTATTTGAGGAATAAAAGCTTGACTTTAGCAGGAGGCCAACCAATGTTCAATCCTCATCACCCCATATGGTTGTTCTCATTCAACCCTGAGCCCACTAGTTGTCAAGCATAGCCAAGTTTAGTCCAAATAATAAAAATTAAACAAAAATAAAATATTTGAGAAAGGAAGTCTCCATTTACACAAAACAGAAACTGAAGAAATATATCAATTTCATTCCAAAAAATGTATTTGCAGTATCTTGTTCTATTAGGTATTGAGAGGTGGAATTTCATTAATTCAGTTACTAGTATTGTTTGGTAGTTGTATATGAAATGTCAAATTTGAAAATTGCACCCAAGGATTTTACCCCTCCCCTTTTTTATAGCTTTTGAGTCACACATGGCTGTGCTTAGGGGTTACTCTGGATTTCTGCTCAGAAATTGTTCCTGGCAGGCCTGGGGAAACATATGGGATGCTAGAATTCGAACCACTATGTGTCCTGGACTGTCTGCGTGCAAGGCAAATGCCTTACCGCTGTGCTATCTTTCAGACCCGGGGATTCCCTTATCAGACACAATTTTTGTTGTTGATACAGTTCTGACATGAATGATGTTAGGGACTCTAGGCAAGAATCACTATAATAATATTAATCAGTAATAATCAATGTCGTTCTTATCAATAATAGAAAAACAAAAGCATTTGCCATTATTTATTTCATAGGAATTTTAAACAATGTTCTCTCAGCAGAGAGACTAGAAAGGACATTTTATAAATTTCCCAGAGCTACTTATATTATCAACATATTTAAATTAGAACATTTATTTTGAGAGTATGAGGGCCACATCTCTCTGGGTCTGTACTTACTCTTGGCTCTGTTCTCAAGAATCATTCATAGTCATACCACTGGGACATATGTGTTCCTGGGAATCAATATTATAATGGCCATGTACCAAGTAGTGCCTCATATAATATACTATTTCTTTGGTACTTAAACTAATAAAGTTTTAAATACAATGTATTATCTAGTAAAGCTAGAGTATCTCTTCTATGGTAGCTTTTTTCATTTAATTCCCATAATAGTAACTCTTTCACTAAACCATAAGTAGCCTCATATTTATAAAATGAAATAGCAAAGCCATGACTTTTCAGAAAAAGTTTGGGAAATCTTAAAAATAGGTTTTATTTAATGTAAAATTTCTTTTCTTTAATAGTTTTTATTGAAGCCAATGTCAATGATAAGTCTTTCAAAGTTATGTTTAAGGTACATAGTGGCAGTGAATTGGGGGAAATTTCTACTACCACCTGTATTGATCACCACCACCCCTATTCCTAGCATGCCTGCTGTACCTCCACCTTTAGCCCTATGAACTGCTGGTGTAACAGGTCTCTTTTACACGTAGCTTGTTGTGGTTTTGGTCACTTGTTCCATTGTCATTGACTTTGCATAGGGTATTTAGGTCTGAATATTTTTTATTTCCCCTCAATATTCGTGTGACTTCTTACCTATGGAATCATCTACTTTATTTTTTCTCAATGTATGAGGTAGAACAAGATGATTCAAGTTCTATGATTCTGATTTAGACAAAACATATATATATATATATATATATATATATATATATATATATATATATAATCTGAAAATACTTTACTTTTTAAAACCAGGAACACATAATAAAAGAGTTATCACAGGCAGTCTAGACACTTGACTAAAATATTCCAGTGGATGTCTGACACAAATCCTAGTCAACCATTTAATAAATATAAGTCAACTTAAACACAAATTATTTTTTTAGTGAAACAATCTCTGCTACTGGTAAGGTTACAGAGAAAGCTAAAAATAACATTTTAGTCATGTATGATTTAGTAGATCAATCAAGTAGTTTATGAAAAATGATCATTAAGTTTTCCTTGCATTTGGGGGACATGGGTTGATCTCTGGAACTGCACATAGTCTCTCCAACACTTCCAAGAATGATCTCTCAACAGAAGTAGCCTTTGAGCATTGCTGAATATGGACAAACACTTCTCCCTCAAATCATATGCAACAAAAAATTTAACACCCATTGTTTTAAATGTAGACATTAATAATGAGGTTAGCACATTCCAAGTTCTAGTTTTATTGGTTTGTTTTTGGTCTATACTCAGCAATCTTCTGTTTTATTTACTGTGGTGTTTGGGTACCAAGTATAGCCTAGGATTTAGAATTTGAGGATGGAACTACCAAGTATATCACGTGCTATCCAACACTTTGAGCCATCCTCATGGTCCTCATGTTGCCATTACTTTTTTGTCGCTTCTCAGGCTTTATAACAATCTAAACTTATCGGCATATGTTTTAGAAACATATATGATTTGAGTATACTTGAGTCATTTTAAAAGGTCTATGAGTTAAAACTAATTTTCATAAAGATATCATGTTATTATTCAGATATTATTTTCACATTATTTGTATTCTATATCAAGTGTTCTTAGAATTTTACAGAAGTAATATTTAATGGATTGATTGTGAAGCAGGTAGATAGTACAGTTATCACTGATTAGTTTATATATCAACATTTACAATAAAATTTAATAAGTAATGTCACTCTTTTCATTAAACAGTTTAAAAACTATTTTAACAATAGTACGGTCATTCTCTTCACATGTAATAGGTTAAAAATTGTGACTTTAAGATAACTAATGAACCACATTTTTAAAATATGACTAGCATAAATAGTACATATCTATAAAATAATGATGTCTGGAATTATCAATACTTTTTCATTTAGATGTTTACAGAGTAATAATGTTTGGGGAAATATGTTATAGAAATATATATGATATAAAATATATATGCATATATATATATACCCCTTTAAAGAAAATTTAAGGGTAGTTCCATACTCAATGGTGCCCAGGTCTCCTCATTCAGAATTCATTCCTGATTACTCAGGTAAGTAGTTATTGAGGATTAAGCCCAGGTCATTTAAGACAAATACTCCTCTTGCTGTATTGTCACTATCTCCCCTCAGCTCCTTACCTTTAAAGACTTAAAAGCATAAAATAGTAGTGTTTCTTTGCCATGCTTGTTCTTTTTGTAGTCTCCACTACAATATTAGTTGTAAATGTTTTTGGACTCCAAGTACTTGTTCAACATGTCAAAGGCCCCTGCTAGAAAACTTCAGGCAATCGACCAATAAGACCAGTTGGTTCGATACTAGTGTCCAAGGTAGCAAAACTAAGGGAACAATGTGGTGTCAAGGATAGGCCTAGATTGGCCCCAAGCAAGGCATGTATGTGCCTTGATTTCTGTTCTGACTCTGGCCCCAATTATAACTTTTAACTGGAGTGACTCACTCTGCTTTTTAGACTTATAAAAAGAAACACTCTCTTAAAATGCGACTGAATGTAAATATAAACCATCTTCTTTTAAACTTAATGACAGTGAGAGACAAGATAGGCACATGTGCATAGTGTGAATCAGGACTGAACATAAATGAGAACATGCTTTAGTTAGAGATTAATAAAAATTCCCTAAGATCAACAAGTTATCACATGGAGGAATTCAGCAATCACTAAGAGCGAGGTTTACTATTTTGTAAATGTAGCTAGAAAAAAATCTAACAAGAGCTCAGGAAGGAGGACAGTCAGATTCTAACAAACACAAATGTGTTTGGCTAAGCCCTTTGAAGAACTGCACATGCCTGGGTATGGAATTAGGGAGCGACCAAAACCTTTTGGGATTTTTCTCAAGAGAGAAGTTCGTGTTGCTTTAGAAACTTAGGTGGTTTTTGCTTTTTGTTTCACTGGAATTATATTAAAAAAAAAAGTATCACTCCTTTTATTGATTCTAATCTGAAAGAGTGACAAAGCAGTTGAAGATAGTAGGGCCAGGTGAATAGAAACAGATTTTATATCAATGTGAAAGTTAGCTTGATTTGAGGGGTATATAGTCATTTCTATATGTTTTGAATGAAAATACTTAATAACTTCCATGAAAGCAAAAAACATCTATGTACTTTGCTGAGATAAACAACACTATATTGACTTATAAGAACCATGCATGAATATAAAACAACACTGTATAGTACATTTAATGTCATACTGGGAAGCACTAGAGACAGTGATTTTATCCACTAATGGTACAGATGTGGGTATGGCAAAATAGAAAAAGAATTGTAAGCGTCAAGCCCAGTAAAACTAAAATACAGTGGAATAGTGTGTAAGTGAGTCAATTAATAACGAAAAGCAATAAGAATAAAATTAGAGATGTTAAAGTGAATCGAAGGAATGCTTCAAGAGAGTAAAGTGTATTGCATAAAGACAAATAAAAAGATAAAGAAATGTTGCCACGGAATTAGATGTTCGTGATCATCTTACATAGAACAGCTTCATAATGAACAAAGATAAAAACGTATCTGTATAGATGAGTAAAATATTAAGAAATATTAAGAAAAATTAGTTATAAAGAAATGCATATTTTGAAACTACTGTAAAAGTTAACATATTTATATATGAGTATCTCTAACAATGTATGCGAATATATCTGAATGATATTAGATATTTTGTAATAAATAATTTAGTTAGTATTTAATATATAAGTACATGTACAAAATATATTTATTCTGAAATAAAACACCAATATATCATACTTTTAATCAAGTAATATATTAAATATTTTTCGTTTTTAATATTTCATTAATGGCTATTGTATATATATATATAATTTTATTTTGACCATATTGGCTTACATATCTTTCACAGTAGTATTTTAGGTACATATTAACATTGAATCAGGGGAATTTCCATCACTAAATATGTCCTCCCTTCACCCCATTTCCCTTTTGCATAAATTTAACAATTTATCATAATAAGACAATTACAAAGAGACAATAAGACAATGTACATTATTGTAGAAATGTGAAGGCAAAAAACTCAATTAAATAAACAGTTCCTCTTTTTTTTAATAAAAATAATATAGAAAGGTGACATGTTTGTCTATAGGTAAACTTAAACAGTTTTGACCAATTTCACAATTTTGCAGAGGATAACAATACTACTAAAATAGTAACCAATGCTCTAGAAAGACTATTAACTTTCATGGACTGTATGCAGTACTTTTTCTTTGTTTCTTAATATTTACAAAATATATTTTAATAAAATAATACATTTTTAGGTAAGTGAAAAGATAAATAACATGGGCAAGAGAACTGTGAATGCAGGTTCATCTAATTCCCTGTTTAATGAATGTCTTTTTGATAGCAACAACACGAAATCTTTCAACAAAAGGGTCTATACAAAGATGTATTTTTATCATATTCTGCCACCACGATATACTTTTAGAAATAAAGCAATTTAATATAAGTCTACAACAAATAATAGATTTATGAGGAATTTTATCTGTATGGACTGTTTATGAAAGAGCTTCATTCCCCAAAACTATTTTCTTCTTAAGTTAAAAATGTTATGGTAAAAGCTTGGTTATACAATACATTGTATTTAAACACTTAAAAAGCTTCATATAACTCTTTCTTTATACACTATGAATTATTATTTAGTATAAAGCTCTTTTGCTTTAATCTAAAACAATCTGACTTCAATTGCTCTTAATGGTCTAAAACAAGACTGTATTTTAAAATGCTCATAAGTATATGTATTATAAAGTTGGAATCGTAGAATTTTTCCTTACCAATTCACTATGTTTTAATTTTTTACATCTTGGGGTAATATTTACTGTAGTAAGATTTGCATATACAACAGTTTAACAGTAATGTTTCAGGAAGGCCTCAGTTTACCAGAAGGTCACTCAATTTAATCCTTACCCAGGAAGCAGCTGTATTCCATTTCCAAAACTAGAGGGACTAGGGAAAATAACACCATGCTGAATTGTTTTAAAAAAGTGATACAGTGGTGAATTTTTTTCTTGTGATTTTGTTTGAAATACTGTGCCTAAAATGCTGAGCTTGAAGTCCCATAAAGCTTGGTATGCTTTGCAAAATGCACCACCAGCTTAATTTAGGCCAGGCTTTCTTTTTGCTTTGATGGAACAAAAAAGAAACATTATTCCTGGCCTTCTGCTAAGGAATTGACTAAAGATTTCTTCAATGGTTCATGGAGACCTAATTCTGACCTAATCCTTGAATGAATAAGTGAACCAATAAAATAAAAATAAATTAGTAGTTCATAATGCTTTATAGAATGTGAATTTTAAAATTCAATATATTTTTCTTTCATGTGGGAAAATAAATTTGTCTAATGGTATGCACTGCCATATTCAAAATATCCGGTTGTATTTAAAATGATTGAAAATATAATATAAACCTTAAAGAGAATATTTATATTTAACTAAATTCAAGTAATTAAACAGAACTTCAATCTTAAAAGACATGTTCAGTTATTGCATTTTTCTCTCTAGTGATATTTTTCTTTATTTCTATCTAGTTAACTTTAAATTTATTTTTTACAATACTTCCATACTTAACTTAGAATACAAATATTAGAAATAATCATTTTTCACTATAGGTTGTGATAGAGAAAAGGTTCAAATTGAAAATCTATAATCAAATTCAATAAGTGCTTTGCTCTACAAACTAGTAATTAAAAACACAAAGACACAAAGCAATAAAGTACAAATGAAATCAAAAAATGGGGAGAAGAAATGGACAGAAACTTTGACAAAGAAGAAATACAAATGGCAAAAAGACACATGAAAAAATGTTCCACATCACTAATCATGAGGGAGATGCAAATCAAAACAACTATGAGGTACCACCTCACACCACAGAGAATGGCACACATCACAAAGAATGAGAACAAACAGTGTTGGCAGGGATGTGGAGAGAAAGGAACTTTTATTCACTGCTGGTGGGAATGCCATGTAGTTCAACCTTTATGGAAAGCAATATGGAGATTCCTCTAGAAACTGGAAATCGAGCTCCCATACAATCCAGCTATACCACTCCTAAGAATATACCCTAGGAACACAAAAATGCAATACAAAAAACCCCCTCCTTACACCTATATTCATTGCAGCACTATTTACCATGGCAAGACTCTGGAAACAACCAAGATGCCCTTCAACAGACAAATGGCTAAAGAGATTGTGGTGCATATACACAATGGAATACTATGCAGCTGTCAGGAGAGATGAAGTCATGAAATTTTCCTATACATGATGTACATGGAATCTATTATGCTGAGTGAAATAAGTCAGAGAGAGAGAGAGAAAAACGCAGAATATTATCACACATTTATGGGTTTTAAGAAAAATAAAGGCATTCTTGCAATAATAATTTTTACACATAAAAGAGAAAAGAGCTGGAAGTTCCAGCTCACCTCATGAAGTTCACCACAAAGAATGAAGAGTTTAGTTAGAGAAATAACTACATTTTGAACTGTCCTAATAATGAGAATGTATGAGGGAAATGGAGAGCCTGTTATAGTAACAGGCGGGGGTTGGGTGGGGAGGAGGAATATTTGGGACAATGGTGATGGGAACGTTGCACTGGTGATGGGTGGTGTTCTTTACATGACTGAAACCCAAACACAATCATGTATGTAATAATCAAGGTGTTTAAATAAAATATAAAAAAAGTACAAATGAAAACCCATTACAGGAATTTAATAGATTATAAATTAACAATAATTAAATAATTTGAATTACTTGATTTTTTCAAATTATTATAAGAGAAAATATTAAAAGAAAATATAGTTTAGGCAAATATAAAAAATAGATAAAATTATACATAAATAATTTTAAAACCAAAAATTATATTAAATATAAATGGACTAAGAATTATTCATTCAGAACTTATTTTCAGAAAAAGCCAAATAAACATTCATAAACAATAAAGTTGTGATGCTCATTTATTAAACTTTCCATCTTATTTTCTATAGTACTTTATATATAATATATTATATATAGTATATATTATATAATATATATAAATATATATATATATATATATATATATATATTGGTTTTTCGGCCCACACCCATTTGATGCTTAGGGGTTACTCCTGACAAAGCACTCAGAAATTGTCCCTGGCTTGGGGGAGGACCATATGGGACTCTGGGGGATCGAACCGCGGTCCTTCCTTGGCTAGTGCTTGCAAGGCAGACACCTTACCTCTAGCGTCACCTCGCCAGCCCCTATAGATATATATTTTATGCACAGTATGTTATTGGAATTTATTATGTGAAATGAGTGGAGTAATCTGAATATATATATGGAGTAATCTGAGTATATATATATATATATATATACTCAGATTACTCCACTCATTTCACATAATAATATATATATATGTACACATGTATCTGAGTGAAATTGATACATGGGTCAAAATTAAGTCTACACATAGAAACAACATGGACTATTGCTTTAATATTCAAACTAATTAATGGAAAAATATTTTTTACAACAAATGTCTTTGGAAATTTAACAAACATAGAAAAAGAAATAACCCCCCAGTAAAACCTTATATATTCATGAAAGAGATTTAGTCTAATGCAGAAACTAAAAATATAGTATGATTCAGGAGGTCAAAGACATTTTTGTTTTGTTTTGTTTTAGTAATCTTTATTGTTAGGGAACCCATCTGGGCCTAAGCTTTTGTTTTGGGGAGTTTTTGATTACCATTGTAATCAAACAGTGACATGGCTGTTTAGTTATGCTACCTCATCCTTATTCAGCCATGGAAGATTATAACAGTCCAAGAATTTATTCATATCTCCCAGGTTCTCATGTTTTGTGACATAGTTTCTCAAAGTAGTCTCTGATTATACTTTGAATTTCTGCAATATCTGTAGTATTGCAGATACTATAATACTGTAGTAATCACATCTTTTTACAACCAATCTTGATTTTTGTTGCATATTAATCTGATATGGTGCTTCTTATAATCCTTATATTTGTGACTTTGTGCATGTTAGATTTATGTCCTAAGGCACTGTCTATTCTAGAAAAGGTTCCATGTGCACTTGAATAAAATGTATTCTGCTTTCTGGGGATGGAGATACCTGTAAATCCATTAGTCTCAGTACTTCTAGTTTCTCATTTATGGCTCTTATATCTTTGCTAGTTTTCTTCCTAATGGATCTGTCTACTGTTGATAATGAAGTATTGAAATCTCCTGTTATGATCACATTTTCTTTCATATCTTTCTCTAGATTTGTGAGTGAATGCTTTACATATTTCATTGTTTCTAAATTTTGTGCATAAATGTTCATCAGAGTTAGTATTTCTTGATCTAATATCACCTAATCAGCTAGTAGTGACCCTTTTTGTATCAGAGCACTTTCTTGAGGTTGAATGCAATTTGATATGCTATAAGAATATCTGTCACAGCTTTTCTTGGTTTCCATTAACTTGAGTAGTTGATTTCCATCCTTTTATTATAAGCCTGTGTTTATCCTTCTCTTTTAGTTGTGTTTATTGCAGACAGCAGATATCTGGTTTTGTTTTCTGATCCAATCCTCTACTCTGTATCTTTTAATGGGGGAGTTTAGTCCATTGATATTTAAGGAGATTATTGACAGAGAGGGTTGTGTTGTTGTATTGTGTAGAGTGGTTGTTGTTACAACTTGGTGTTTAGATATTTTTAATTCATTTCTGAATATTTAATTTAGAGTCAGTTTTGTTAGCACAAATAGTGTGAGTTCTTTTTTGTCTGAGAAAGTTTGCAGTCCTCCCTCCCATATAAATGAGAGTTATTTTCTGAGTAGTGGACTCTAGGTTGGAAGTGTCTTTTGTTCAGTTGTTGAAATATGTCATTCCATTGTCATCTTGCTCGAATTGTTTCAAATGGGATATATGCTTTGATTCTTATGTTCCTTACTTTGTGTTTGAGAGATATTTTTTTCTCTCCTTTATTATTCTTTTTTTTTTGCCATTTGGATAACTATATGTCTTGGTGTTGGTCTGTTAGTGTCTATTTTACAAGGGACTCTTATATAATGCCTTTTCAGAAGGTGGGGAAATTTTCTGCTATTATTTCTCTCACTGCTTGTTCTTCCTCTTTCCCTTTTCCCTCCCTTCTGGTATTCCTGGTATTCCTACAATTTGCAGATTATTTCTTTAGCCTTTGTTCACTAGATTATAACATTTTTTTCCCAATGATTTGTTTCTTGCTTCCTTATTGACTTTCTTGTCATTGTTGGTTTGTAGTTTTTCTTTAAGTACCTCTATGCAAGCTTTCAACTGTGTTCTTCTGGTATTAAGGCTTGCTACCATGTATTTTTTATTTTCCTTAATTCCATTCTTATGGAATCTCTTATCTTCTGTAAATTTTTTTCTTTGAGTTGGTAAAATTGTCCATCTATAGTTTTCTTGATTTCTCAAGCTAGTGTTTCCTTGTTTTCAATTGCTAAGATTTTCATTGCCACTTTTAGTTGCTCATCTAATGAACTCGTACACTTTGATGAACTTGCTAGGATTTCTTTCCATTTCCACAACTGCTTTTGTCTTCCTTAGTTTACCAATATTTATTTGCATTTGTTGGCTTTTAATGTTGAAGGTTTAGGTTGTTTAATAAGATGGTCTGCTATACTGACTGTATTAGAAGTGAATAAATGTATATCCAATTTCGAGTTTATTTTTCCTAGCTGGGTGAGCTTGAATAAGTGTAATAGAGATATTACAAGGTACTTCATTGTTTTGCCATTCAGTTTTATGGGCTATGGATTATAGTAGGGAACTAAGTTTTGGGTCTGGGCTGCCTAGACCTATAAGCTAGAATGTCTCTTTAGAATGTCTTCTTAGAATGTCTTAGAATTGGTGGGAGGGTATGGGGCATAGATGCACCTGGTTCAGGGTCCTGGTCTGCGGGAAGTTCACATGGTCTGGCTGGGATTTGGCAGAGGAAGCAGGGGTAGATGCACCTTGCCTGGTATCCCAGGCTGGCTGGGAGTTCATGTGGTCTAGATGAGCATCCAGCAGGTGGGGCCTGTGCTCTGGGCCAGAAGGGAGTTCACATAGTCTGACAGAGGGTTTGGCAGGAGGGGTAAATTTTATACAAAAATAGTGCTAACTATAAAACAAAGCATTAATAATCTGGATTAAGTAAAAAATTTCAAAACTTTGAAATACATTTTTCAATATAAAAATTGAGTCTTAAAAATTGAGAAAGTACTCCCATTTTGTATGCTACAAAACTTAAATAAACAAAATATTTATTCACACAATAAATAACAAAAATTAGGAATAAGCAAGAGAATTACAAAATATGTGTGAATGACTTTCTACATATTCTAGTACAACAATCAATTTTAAAATGAATTAATTTTTTTCAATATTCACACAGAACAGACACCTTAATAATTTTAAAGTTTGCAGAAGATAGAGAAAAACTGGAGTTCTTATAATATTATAGCAGCTAATCATGTAAAATCTTACCAACATTAAAAATTATAAATTAGCCTGGGAGCCTGGAGTCGCGACCAACATGGGTTTTGGCAGACCTCCATATGTGCCAGGGGCCTTTTAACCTGGACTAGGGCCGGGGTGCAGGACCTGAGTCACCCTGCACCCCTCTTCCTCTTTCCTCTGGAGTTCCAGGTTGGTTCCTGGGAGGAGCTTATGGGGCACACTAGGTTTTCCCCACTTCCAAGCCGGCTCCAGAGAGAGGCTTAGGGGGTGGGGTTTGATATCCTGGCCTCCAAGTCTGGGAGGGTTCACCTTCCTTCCTGGGAGCCTGGAGTCGCAGCCAGCATGGGTTTTGGCAAACCTCCGTATGTGCCAGAGGACTTTTTACACTTGTAGGAGCTTAACTGGGGGTGGCAGATAACAGCTCAGCTGTACTCAGGCAGTCACTGGTAATTTCATACCAGTCTACATGTCTCAAACCGAGCGGGGGCGTCCCCCCAACCATCTGTACTCCACATTTACCCTTTTTAACCTCAGTTCCACACAGTTCTAATCACAGACCAAAGTTGTACATTGGATTCAACAACCCCAAAACTATTTCAAAGGGCATAAAATGGACACATATGTCTTTTGAATATTTTATGTGCCTTTTCTTCAACAGCTATAACTCTATATTCTTCTACTGTGACGTTTCTATCCACTTTTTATCTTGTATTTTCTTTGTGAAGTGTCTAATAAGGAATGTTGGTGGAAGAGTCCTTTAGTTTAATGCTTATGATTGAACTATGTCATGGGTATTGTTGCACTTGTTCCTATGGCCTCCGTATGCACCGATAATGCCACGTGGCAATGATCCTTGTTTGCATAGACACATTAAAATGGGAAAATACTATAGATACAGATAAGTTCTTATCTAATAGAGATTGGAATACACAAATCTCATAGTGCAGTGGGACCTTACACCCTGAACATTGATATAATGACCTGGCACAGGTTTCAGAAGAATGGGCATCCTCCATTCACACCTGAACCAGGCAAGCTATCTACGAAACATCCAAGGTTTTTTTTATAGCAAACTCTGGAAGCAATGCTCTACCAGGGTAGACACTACCAAGGCTCTGACATTGACCTGCTCAAAAGTCTTCCGTTAACACTGAGAAGACTTGACAACAATAATGACCTGCTCTACAGGACAGGGTTCTCTCTATTGTCCTTTAAGTGTGAGGTGAAAAGAGAGGATGCTCTGCACCAGCCTGACTGCAATATGAGATATGCAGATTCCAGGATCTTTAATACAGAAACATGATACCAACAACAGAGACTATGTGAAAAATAATGGTGTATTGGCACTACAGAGAATGACTTGGATTGGACAAACTAGTTTGCTGGAATCTAGAGTTGGTTTTATGCCAGGAAACTTCAGGGGTAGGGTCTCCTTGTATTTAGGCCAAGTTTTTTTTTTTCCATATCCCTCATATTTTGGTGGGCCTATGCAAACAATAATTGCCACTCTAACACCATTATTTTTGGTTTTTGGGCCACACCCGGTGACACTCAGGGGTTACTCCTGACTATTCGCTCAGAAGTCGCTCCTGGCAGGCATGGGGTACCATATGGGGAACCGGGGCTTGAACTGAGGTCCGTCCTAGGTTAGCGCAGGCACCTTACCTCCAGCGCCACCGCCCGATCCCCTCTAACACCATTTTTACTATGCTCCCTTGACTCTAATCCTTAAGAAAAACAACCCACTGAAACTTTTGAGGTTAACTTAAACTAATATGCATGTGCATGGAAATATAAAAATGTAGTTTGTCTTCAATGTTTAAGGAATTACATAAGTCTTATGTCTTTAGAGTATATTGTATGCTGCTAAGAAATAGTATGTACTACAATCTGGGGATTTGAGGGACAAAGTAATTGTACATGGGTTCTGTTTTGTTTTTCTTAATGTTCCTTGACTGAAAGTTCAAAGCTAGGATATCATCGATGTGACTACTGAGAATTCTGTTTATGGGTGATTGTCCTTCCACTGTAGCTTTACCTTGTCCTCTTTCTTTGCATCTTTGTTCTCATAATTAAAAATAAAATTTTAAAAATTATCATTAATAAATAAAAAAACTAAAAATCCACCTATTTTTCTACAATCTCATCCAAAAGAATTAATACCTATTTCTACAAAAGGCATGTTATAATTACTATGGAAAAACTATATAATAGTTTAAAAATAGAAAGCAACAACGTTTATTAACAAGTAATGATAATAATGAAGAAAAACATATAAAAGATAAATCTAATGATTTCATATCAAGCATAATAATTTCAAAATAAAACATAATGTAAAATATGTAAAATTGCATACAGGAGTTTCTACTTTTATAAAACTCTACAACTTCAAAATAAAAATTATGATTTTCTCTTGCCTTTCAGATTGACACAGTCAACATCTGTCCAGTTCAGTTGATTACAGAGAATGAGAAAAACATAAGACATGCAAGGAGACATACAAATATATGAACTGCTCAATTGTCAGGTCACTTGAATCTAAAGTTTGGACAGTTCATATGTCTAAGTTGGACTTTAGGAATCTCACAGGCTGGTCATTTATTCAGAACAATATCTCTCCCACACTCCTACCATCCTCCCAACAGGTGAGCCACAGTTTACATTGACAGAGACATTAAGGCCAATTGTAAGCACATCAGCATTTAATAAAGAAGAGCACCAGAAACCAAACTCCCATCCCTCCACTCTCCCCGACAGTCTCTAATATCTCTCTGGCACCAACTTGATATGACTCTCCGATGACATGGAAATAGCAACGATTTGATGTAAGAGCAACGATTTGATATAAGAGCAGGTCTCTCTGCCTCACCACGTAATGGTAAGATGAAATCAAAATACATTCTATCCTTTGATATGTGAAAAAATCAATATCACCATTTAAAGAAGACTGATTTTGACAATCATGATTGAGCAAAACTTTTCCAATAAGAAATACTCTAGCCTAAGCTTTGGCCTAGGATATGTACAAAAATCAAGATCTCTAATTCCAGTAGTCTGACTTAGATAACCATGACTGAGTAGAACTTCTGGAACCATAAGTAAAGACTCTATCCTAGGCTTCATCCTAGGATCTGTATAAAATTCAAGAACTTTAATTACAGAAGATCAACCACAACAACTGTGACTGAGCAGAACTTCTGGAAACATAAAGACTCTATCCAAGACCAAGTTCTTTGGAATTTTTTTTTTTTACTAATTTTGACAACCACAACTGAGCAGAACATTTCCTGATACCATAAAAGACCTTGGGGTTTGACATTGAACATGTTTGGAGCCCATAGTTGTTCCCATGGTATTATGCTTCAAGGGTGGAGAAATCCTATATCTCATAGGCCACGGGAATTCTAATTTTCCCAGTAGTTACTGTGCCTATGAAAAAAAAAACAACACAAAACCTTGCCACACTAGCCTTACCCCCTCTCTCTTTTCTTTCTTTCTTTCTTTCTTTCTTTCTTTCTTTCTTTCTTTCTTTCTTTCTTTCTTTCTTTCTTCTTTCTTTCTTCCTTCCTTTTTCTTTCTAGTTGCTATTGATCAACCAGGCCAAAACTCAATAAGATATACTGTTTTAGAAGACAGAAATGGAAGATATGTATATATGCATATATTTAATGTATATATGTGTGTGTATTTATACTTACATAATATGTAATTTATATATGACATCTATATCACAAATTTTGCATTTACAAGAAGACATACATGTATACCTATATATTAAAATATATGGGGATTTTGTCAAGATAGACCACATATCACATGCAATATATTCCAGCATAAAATTTCGACGATATAAATTGTATCAACTAACTTTCAGACCATAATACACTGAAATAGAAGTGAATTACAAATAGAAATAAAGAGATAGATTTAAAACCTGAAAGCACAGGTGGCAACAGAAGTCCATTTTTAAAAAGACCATTCATACCTGTACATCTAACTACTGAACAACAAATGTATCAAAAGAGAAATCAAATAGGAAATCAAAATATTACTATAATAGGGCTAGAGCAATAGAACAGTGGTAACTGCATTTGTGTTGCACTTGGCCAATTCCAGACTGACCTGGCTTCTATCCCCATCATCCCATATAGTCCCCCTACTCCAGAGTGATTTCTGAGCACATAGCCAGGAGTAACCACTGAACTTCATTGGGTGTCACCAAAAAACCAAAAAAACAAGACAAAACAAAAAGATTACTGGAAACAAGTGAAAATAAGTACACTCAGAATTTATAGTTTGTAAGCATTCATCAAAAGCAAGAAAATCTACATAAATAATTGGAAAATTAGCAACAAAATGAGAGTAAGGGGAAAGGAGGAAGTAATTAAACATAAAGCAGAAATTAATGAACTGAAAACTCAATACTAATCCAAAAAATTAATTAAATCAAAAATTGATTCTCTGAACAAATAAACAAGATTGATAAACCATTAGCAAGATTCAAAGAGAGGAGAGAGAAATGTAACAAATTAAATCAGAAATGAAAGGGAAAATACCACAATAGAAACGACTTCAGAAACTAAAAGTATAATCTCAGATTACTTTGAGAATCTTTATGCCACAAAATTTGAGAACGTATATTGATAAATTCTTGGACTATTATAATCTCTGTAGGATTCACCAAAATGATTAAGAATAATTGAACAGGTTGTCGCTTTGATAACATTAAAATATTAATCAACAGGCTTCCCAAAAATAAAAGTTTGCACCCAGATGAATTCACTAGTGAATTATTTAGTATCTTCAAAGATGACCTATTGACAATACCTTTTAAGCTTATCTAGAAAATTGAAGAAACAGAAAGATTTTTAGTTTCTAAGAAGCTAACATTACTCTGATTCCAAAAACAGAGAGACCACAGTACAAGAAAATACAGGCCAATATCCTTGCTGAACACAGATGCAAAGATTCCCAACAAACTACTAGCAAATATAATGCAATAGTTCAGCACAATATTATGATACTGTATATATCCATTTTACATAAACCATAGGTTTATTTCATAAACCAGTGCATAACCATTAGGATTCATCTATTTATAAAATAATAGTTTAACATACACAAATCAATCAACATTATATGCCATATCAACATTATATGCCATATCAATAAAAATATAATTAATATTGTATTAATCTAAAATCAATAGATACAGATAAAGCTTTTGACATTTCAGTACCATTTGTTATTAATAAATAGTTCTTTAATAAGATGGAAATTGAAGGAACTTTACTAAATATAGTTGAAACCATTTACCAAAAACACACAGCAAATATTTTACTAAATGGAGAAAAGCTAATAAAGCTCTTTTCTTAAGATCTAGCTCAAGACAATGTTGCCTTCTCTTGCCTCTTCTACTCAAGAAAATATTGGAAGTGTTTGCCATACAAAGTCAGCCAGAAAAAATATATTAAGGGGAACAAAATAGAAAGGGATGTTCACAAACTTTCTGTACTTGCAGATAACATGACACTTTACTTAGAAAAAGCCTGAACTCCAAAAAAAAGCTACTAGAAAATATAGTAAAGTGACGGCTACAACGTTTACATGCAAAAGTGCATGGCTTTTCTTTATATAAACAATTAAAGGGAAGAAAGAGATATCTTTAAAAATACCATTCAAAATTGTGCCTCAGAAAATCAACTATATCAAAATCAATTTAACTAGAGAGGTGAAAGGCTTATGCAATAAAAATTACAAAACACTGCTTCAAGAAATAAGAGATGTAATGAGATAATGGAAGCACCTCATGTTCATAGATAGGGAGAATTTAAATAATCATTAGAATTGTACACAAAGCATTGTACGGATTCATAGCAGGTTTCTTTTTTTGTTTGTTTGTTTGTCTGTTTTGGTTTTTGGGCCACACCCAGTGACATTCCGGGGTTACTCCTGGATCTCGGCTCAGAAATTGCTCCTGGCAGGTTTGGGGGACCATATAGGATGCTGAGATTCAAACCACTGTCCTTCTGCAGTCAAGGCAAACTCTCTACCTCCATGCTATCTCTCCAGCTCCCGATGCAGTTTTTATAAGGATACCAAAGATAGTTTACAAAGAAGTATATAAAAACATTTCTAAAATTCTTATGACACAATAAACTTTCATGAATAGCTATAGAAATCTTGACAAAGAACACAGGTGGCATCACCTTTCACAAATTTAAACTGTACTAAATCAGTGATAATAAAAGCATTATGGTATTGGAATAAAGACATTCTCTCAATTAATTGTATAGAAAATTAAATATCCTGGAACATATCTCTAAGTATATGATAAGTTAATTTTTGATAAATAAGCAAAAATATTAAGTGGGGCAAGAAAAGATTCAAGTGTTGGCAAATCTGGTCAGCTACATGCAAGTAACTGAATTCAAATCTCTTCCTGATAGCATGCACAAAGGTCAATCAAAATGTATTAAAGGCATGGATATCAGACCTGAAACCATAAATTATATAGAGGAAAACATAGCCTGAACTGTTCAAGACAACAAAGCTAAAGGTATCTTCCAGGATGAAATACCAAAAAAGTAGAAGCAAAGATAAATAAATGGGAATACATTAAGTTAAGAAGGTGCTGAATCTCAAAAGAAATGAGGACTGGAATACAAATAGAATGGGGAAACCCAAAATCATGTGATAGGTGTTAATATCTAAGCTGTATAAGTCACTAGGACAGATTAGATATAAAAGGCACTGGTAGAGATTAAAAGGAACTATCATCTAAACCCACCAAAGAATGATAAGAGATGCATAGACATTTCCTCAAATAGAAAAAAAAAACAGGTTAATAATGGGCACATGAAACACTGTTTCATTTTATTATTATAAGGATATTCAAATCAAAAGTACAACAAGGTATCACCTCATACCACTAAGACTGCCACACTTCACAAAAAAAATAAATAAAAACAACCAATGTTGAATGGATGTGAGGAAAAGTGGAATCTCATCACTGCCAGTTAAATAAAAAATGGCACATCCTTTTGGGGAAACAAATGGATATTGCTCATAAAACTAGATAAAGAACAGTCATATGCATCAATAATATAGAAATTAACCTAGGAACCCCCAAACATAGTGCAGACAAACTTTCTACACTCTTACATTCATAGTAGCACTATTTACAATAACCAAAATCTGGTAACAACCAAAGGGGCTTTGTATAAAGAAAACGTGACACATCTACACATGGAATATATATAACTCTTAGGAAATACAAACTAGTGGAATTTGCCTATATATGGATGTATATGGAGAATACTACGTTGTGCAAAATTATTTAGAGAGGGATAGACACAGAATGATCACGCTCATATGGAGAATATATAATATAGTATAGTAATAATTTATAAAGACAAAGGAGAAAAATACCATGAGGACTGACCTAGGTAGGATGTTTTTCACAAAGAGTGTGAAAGTGCATTTATGCCAGAAAAAATAACATTATGACAATGTCAGTTGGTAATATTCTCTCTGCAGGCTGGGAATCATATGGGATGCCATGGATTGAACAGTTTGCCACATTGTAGGATGTTTTTAAAACATTTTATAGGTGTTGCAATGTAAATGCATTTTCTATATTAGGTAACAAGCTACATTAAACTAAACATCCTGACAAATAATAGAAAAATATTTCTATATTACTATAAAATGCATTCATTAGAACAAAAACATGAACTATTAATTTGTCACTCATATAATTCTTCAAATTTCAAAGATAGTTTTTATCGTGACAAAATAAACCACTCAATATTTTCCTTCTTTCCTCACTGGAAATAGAGACCTCAAAACCCCAGAAAGGAAACGTTTGTTTTGGCCTTTTAAATGCTGTCCTCATTGAGAATATATGCATGCTTTGGAGAAGGTGGAATCCAGTTAAGTTTCCGAAAAACCACCAACCCTGACTCCACAGGGCAATTTGCTACTTTGTAGGTTTCATATTAACTGAATTTAAGAAATGGAAGGATTAAGAAAGGTTCATCAGTGAAGGAATTAGAATTACATAGAAAATCTAGATTGAATCCCCTGCAAGATATATTTCAGTATAATAGAATTGTTTTCATTTCACTATAAAAAGTTGGAGCAATTTTAACTCTTGTAGAATGATGGTTGCAACAAGAATAGCATTAAAAAAGCATTTTTTCTCTTATAAATTAAAACAGTATCATTTAATGTTCATGACCATAACAAAATGAGAATATTTACTGTAATCAGATTTGGTACTCAGCACCATATATGGTTCCTGGAGATCCAGCAGTCGTGATAGATGAGCACAGAGCCAGGGCTTAGCCCTATACATCACCAAGTGTAAATCCAAACCAAAACAAAAATAATCATATAATATCTCTGTAACTACAAAATAACTACTGTGAAGTAACTAAAAGTTAATACAAAAACAACTTTAGTATTTTAAAGAAATTTAAAAATACTTCTGCTATTATTTTTATAAAATATGATTTACAGAATTTCAATAAAGTAAAATCACTTAAGATCATGATGGTTATTGAAAAAATCTCAGAAAAGAGAATGACACTAAAGAAAGATTTAAATAGTCCTAAGAGAAGCAATATGAATTTGAATAACAGAATCAGTTAGTTACAACTATGAATATGCTAAATAACTAAGTAAGTGTTGGGGTCAAAATGAAAAAGCTAATATAAGGAGAATTAATCTCCACCCTTAATTTTATAAAGAACTAGACATACAATTTTAGGTAAAAAAAAAAAAAACAAATAAAACAAAAAAACAAAAACAAAAACAAAAAAAACAGAGAACTTTCAAATTGTATAAAAATCCAAAGAATTGTTTGAGGGAATTTTAAACATAATAAACTTTATACTGATTATTTTGATCAAGGCCAGAGAGGTGGTGCTAGAAATGGTGATAAGATGTCTGCCTTGCAAGCATTAGCCTAGGACTGACCGAGGTTCCAACCCCCGGCATCCCAGATGGTCCCCTCCAAACCCAGAGCAATTTCTAAGTGCATAGCCAGGAGTAATCCCTGAGCATCAAACGGGTGTGGTCACAAGAAAAAAAAAGCTGATTATTTTGATTACTGCTTGATCACTCATTAATTATAATAAGCAGGTATTATATTGTAATGAACTATATGAATTTACTCATTTTTTTTTGTCCTCTAAAATCCCAATACAGACCAGGCAAGGGTCTGGGTTGAGGTGTATATGGGGTGCATTTACTGTACCTCCTCTTTCTATACAGTCAGTGTGAAGAACACAGCCTGTGGTAAGAATTGGGAGGCCTTATTTTTTTCCTTTTCTTTTTTTTTTTTGATTTTATTTTTTTTAACATTTTTTTAACACCACCTTCATCAGTGCAAGTTCCCCACCACCAATGTCCCAAATCTCCCTCCCTCCCAACCCACCCCCACCTGTACTCCATACAGGCTTTTCAGTTCCCTCATTCATGAATATGATTAAGATAGTTCTCTGTGTAGTTATTTATATAGCTGCACTCACCACTCATTATGGTGAGCTTCATGAAGTGAGCTGGAAGTTCCAGCCCTCCTCCCATTATCTCTGAGGACTGGTGCAAAAATGACTTGCATTTTTCTCAGAACCCATAGATGAGTGAGACAATTCTACGTCTCTCTCTCTCCCTCTGACTTATTTCACTCAGCATGGTAGATTCCATGTACATCCATATATAGGAAAATTTCATGACTTCATCTCTCCTGACAGCTGCATAATATTCCATTGTGTATATGTACCACAGTTTCTTTAGCCATTCGTCTGTTGAAGGGCATCTTGGTTGTTTCCATGCTGTCTAGTCCAACCTCTATGGAAAGCAATATGGAGATTCCTCCAAAATCTGGAAATTGAGCTCCCATTCAACCTAGCTATTCCACTCCTAGGGATATACCCTAAGAACACAAAAGTTCAACACAAAAACCCCTTCCTCACACCTATATTTATTGCAGCACTATTCACAATAGCCAGGCTCTGGAATTTACTCATTTTAAATAGGGTGGCATAATAGGCATTTTAGTTTTAGTCTACGTTAAAGAACAATTAGTTAAATTGAAGAATCCTAATTATGCTCACAGAATAGAGAGAAAGGCAAGTACTATGGGGAATTCTACTCAGTCCCGGTGATGATTATAAACATTTCCACAGGATTGATAATTGATGCTATATTTGAGGAAAAAAATTTATCCCTGAAAAGTTAGCAGTGAGCCTTCTGTGGTGTAAGGATACTGTATTAAAAAAAGATAAAATAAATTTGTTTGACGTTAAGTTTTTCAAGTGCTTTATATAACTATATTTCCCCTACTAAATGAGTAGTAAAAAAAGTTTTCTCCCTGGATATGGAGTGTCTTTATATTCTAGTCATCATTTCTATAGTTATATTTTTGTTTTGATATTTACAATTTTTTAAGTTTTGCTTCTGTTCACTTGGTTAATAGCATTGAATTATTGAAGATATATTCAATTTTATGAAGAGTTTTGCCTACATTTTCAAAGAAATTTATAGATTCAAATATGATATTAATATTCTTAATTACATTTATAACTGATTTTGTGGAAGATCTTAGGTAAAGTGATATATATATACATATATCATATGTATTTATACATATATATGGCTAACCAAATTTTCAAATATGGTTGCACAGATTCTCTTTATACTTCCAGATACTCTTTGAAGATTAATCATGTATGTCAGAGTATGGGCTCTTAATTCTTAAAAACACTATGTATTTATTTTATTTATTTATTTATTTAAATAAAAGGCATCACATAGTTAGGATAGTTGATCATAATACATTTGTTTTCAGATAAGTGAAAATTAGGTTGTTGAAAAATAGAAAGAAAGAAAATGGAAGAGAAAAAAGGAAAAGATAGAAGAAATAGAAGATGAGGCCAGAGAGATGGCATGGAGGTAGTGCACTTGCCTTGCATGCAGAAGAATGGTGGTTCTAATCCTGGAATCCCATATGGTCCCTCCATCCTGACAGGAGCGAGTTATGTGTGTAGAACCAGGAGTAACCCCTGAGCACTGCCGGGTATGAACCAAAAACAAAACAAAACAAAACAAAAATAGAAGATATAATAGCAAGCACATTTGTGAAAATTATTGTTTCTCTAATGAAGTCATTAAATAATGGCAGAAGGTTTAGTAAGTTCTTGTTAGCTGTCCATTTTGTTAAATGGGGTGTTCCTTTAGGGATGATAGCATCAAAAAATATCCAGAAATTCAAAGCACTATTAGTACTGCTATAAATTTTAGGGTCATGTACTTAGTTTCCAGAGCTCCTGGGAGAAGAAAGATATGGGGTAAGTGTGTCCACACTTGCTCCAAAAAGCTGTCGTTGTATCAGGCCCCAATCTGGCAAACGTAACTGTTGTTTAATCTTATACCTGACTGACTGGTTGCTATAGCTTTATAGAATAATTTAAAACTTGGCAATGAAATCTTCCTAAAAAGCACTTGTAAAACTCCATAATTACATACACACAATAAAAATTGAGAGAAGCGATGAACAGATACTTCCTCAAAGAATATATAAAAATGTCTAATACGTATACTTAAAACTCTCTTTATTACCCATCATCAGAGATATTAACATCAAAGCAAGAAAAAGATGATCTGTCACACATGTGCTCCTAGGACCCCTGCACATGGTGAGCAAAAGAACATGTTGCTCATATATCCCCTCTTGATATGTATATTTTCATGTTTTCATACCTTCACTGGGGCATACTCAGCTCTGGGAAAAGGCTAAAATAAGTTAATAAAACATCATTTTTGAGTTTGTTACATACATACACGCTCTCCTTCCTCAAAAATTCCAAACAAATCATGTTTCTTTCTCACACCCCCACAAAAAAGAGATAACCTTGCACCAATGAGATTGGCACACATGAAAAAAGGACAAAACATCTAGTTCTGAGGTGAAAATAGGAAAAGGAACCAAAACGTTTTACTGTTGGAAGAAATACCATTAGATCAAACTTCTTGGAAAACAATATGGACACCCTTCAAGAAACTAAAAATTGAGTTTCTGTATGAACCAGCAGTTACCATCTGGACATCTAACTAAGAAACTAAAGACACTAATTCAAAAAGACATTTACTCTTCTATATTCATTGTAGGACTACTTACATTCAGCAATATCCATAAACAATAAAGCATATAGCAATAGATGACTGGGTAAATAAATTATAATATATGCATATATAATATATTTACATATATGCATAATGTAATATTAGTCAGCTATATGGAAAATAAAACATCCAATACATTGCTACATGGTTTAAACTAGAGTGAAGTAGTTTAGAAGAGGGACATATACATAATAATAACTTTCATGTATAGGATGTAAAAATATAGTAAGTGGATAATAAGTGGACAAGAGCAACAGAACAAGAGAGTGGGGTAGTAAACTGCAAGAAGACAATGGGACATAAGTAAAGAGAAGAGGACAATCTGGTGGTGAGTGTGGTGTTTTATGCATAAAACCCTATCATTAACAATAATATAAATCATAGTGCTTCAACAAAAACTGAAGAAATAAATACTAAAGTAGTGGATTTCTTGGAACATGGGACAAATTGGTTTCTTCCATTTTGTTTGTAATAGCTGGTACTAGTACTAGTAGTACTAAGAGCTAATACAAGTACTAGCTATTGCTAGTTCAGAGGGTGAACTCTTCCCTTGCATGCTGCCAATCTGGGTTTGATCCCTGGCAGAGCCAGGAGTAAGCCCTGAGCATCATCAGGTACAGATTTTCTTTATAAATAAATTAATGGTGAATTAGTTAAAGGTTATGTCTCCCATTCTTATGATACTAACAATTTTGCTTACAAATATCTTTGTATTATAGAATACCTTTTTATTTATACTCATTGTAAAATTTTCCCAAAGAACAAATAAATTAAATATAATCTTCTGGTTGAATTTCTATTTTGTATTTGCTAAAAACTATATGTGACCGTATATGGACTAATATTTACTACAAAGTCAGTTAGGATAAACAGACATACACAAAACAATCAATACTTATTTGTATCTATTAATACTTTATTAATAATTGAATCAGCATATCAACTAAATATAAGGTTTAGGATAAAGTTAATTAATATATTTATTAACATACTTTTAAATAGGACCAAAAATTGTGAAGAGCAAAATTGATTTATCTAAATTCTCTACTTTTAATTTAGTTCTGTTAGTTATTATTATCATCTCTTTTTTTACTTGTAACAATATTGGTACGTACTCAGAGACTACTTTTTTGTGCTCAGAGATCATTCCTAGAGATGTTCAAAGTATTGTATATAATTCTAGGGTAGAATCTGGGTCGGTTTTGTGAAAGACAAGTATGTTATCATCTGTTCTTCTCTCCAGCTCCACTTATTTTAGAGGTAATATCTCAAAATAGTATTAGTACTTTTAAACTTTTTATTTTTTAACTCCCTCCTCCAAGATCCCCCACCCTGCCTGTATTTGAGACAAGCTTTCTACTTCCCTCATTCACTAACATTGTTATGATAGTTGTCAGAGTAGCTATTTCTCTAAATGTACTCACCATTCTTTGTGGTGAGCTTCATATCATGAAATGGACCTTCCAGCAGTCATCTCTATTGTATCTGGGCATTATTGCAGCAATGTCTTTTATTTTTCTTAAAACCCATAGATGAGTGAGAGTATTCTGTGTCTATATCTCTCCCTCTGACTTATTTCACTCAACATAATAGATTCTATTTGCATCCATGTATAGGAAAATTTCATGACTTCATCTTTCCTGATGACTGCATAATATTACTTTGTGTATATGTACAGCAGTTTCTTTAGCCATTCATCTGTTGAAGAGCATCTTGGTTGTTTCCAGAATCTGGCTATTTTAAATAAAGCTGCAATTAATATTGGTATGAGGAAGGGATTTTTGAATTGTATTTTTGTGTTCCTAAGGTATATCTCTAGGAGTGGTATTGCTGGATCATATGGGAGTTCAATTTCCAGTTTTTTGAGGAATCTCCATATTGTTTTCCTTAAAGGCTGAACTGAAGATCATTCCCACCAGCAGTGAATGAAAGTTCGTTTATCTTCACATCCCTGCCAACACCAATTGTTCTTGTTCTTTGTGATGTGTGCCAGTCTCTGAGGTGTGAGATGGTGTCTCGTTGTTTGATTTGCACCTCCCTGATGATGAGTGATATGGAGCATTTTTATGTGTCTTTTTTGATCATTTTTATTTTTATTTATTTCTTCTGCACATTTTCGATGGGGTAGGTTTTTTTTTTCTTGTTAAATCTCTCAGTACCTTGTATATATTCGATACCCTTATCAGATGGGTATTGGATGAGTAATTTCTCCCATCTTGTGAGTGGGTTTTGGTTCCTATGCATTCTTTCCATTGAGGTGCAGAAGCTTATCTGCTTAATATATTCTCATTTGTTTATCTCTGCTTCCACTTGTTAGGAAAGTGCCATTTTCTCCTTAAGGATACCTTTATTCTCAATGTCATGGAGTGTTACACGTTCATGTAATTCTGTATACCTTATGGTTTTGGGTCTGATACTGTTTTTTCTGTGTCCCACAAATTCTGATAATCTTTGTCTTCATTGTCATTTGTTTCCAGGAACGTTTTGATTTCCTCTCTCATATCAGCTTTGATGCACTGGTTAGTCAGTAGTAAGCTGTTTAACTTCCTGCTGTTAAAGTTTTTTTTCTGTGTCCCTTTGAAGTTCATTTCTAATGTCAGCTCCATGTGATCTGAGAAAGTAATTTGTATAAATTTCTGCCTCTTGATTTTATGGAGATATGTTTTTTGGGCCAGCATGTGTGTGGTCTATTCTGGAGAATGACCCATGTGCACTGGAAAAGAATGTGCATCCAGTTTTCTGGGGATTGAGTGCCATCTATATCTATCTATCTATCTATCTATCTATCTATCTATCTATCTATCTATCTATCTATCTACCTACCTACCAATCATCTATCTATCATCTATCTATACCTATCTATCATATATCTATCTACTATTCCACTTTCTTCCATTTCATTTTTCAGAGCTTTTATATTCTTGTTGGATGCTACTCTGGTTGACCTATCAAGGGGTGACAGGGAAATGTTAAGGTCTCCCACTATCATCGTGTTGTATTGACATCTTTCAGATTTGTCAATAATTGTATTAACTACGTTGCTGATCCCTCATTGGGTGCATATGTTTTTAGAAACGTGATTTATTCCTGTTGAACATATCCTTTGATTAGTACAAAATGATCATCTTTTTCCCTTATAACTTTTCTGTGTCTGAAGTTTGTGTCATTTGATATTATTATACTCTCCAGCTTTTTTAAGAGAATTATTGCTTGGATAATTTTTCTACAGCCTTTTGATTTTGAGTCTATATTTGCTCTGACCATTCAGATGTTTCTTTTAGGCAGAAAAATACTGGATTCAGCTTTTTGATCCATTTTGTCAGACTATGCCTCTTAACAGGTGCATTTAGATAATTGACATTGACAGAGATAATGGGGTAATGGGACTTAGTGTCATCTTGGTGGAGAAGATGACTCCCATTTCTTTATCTGCACTGCCAAGACTGTGTGACTGGATGGCAAACACTTGGTGTTCGACAAGGTGAAGAAGGACATGAACATTGTGGAGGCTATGGAGCGCTTTGTGTCTAAGAATGGCAAGACCAGCAAGTAGATCACCATCTCCGACTTTAGACAAGTCTAAGGCCCTGCTTTTCTGTTCTCATGCCACCAGACCCTCAGGAGTCTGGTGTGCCCTATCCCCATGTGCCTATAATACCCTCTGGCCTTTGTGTGCTCTCTCAGTTCTCTAGTCCTTACCCTGTTCCATCTTGCTGGATTGCAGATTTGTTTATGATTATGAAATAAAAAGTACATAATAACAGTCAAAAAATAATGCTTCACATGGGGCCATAGCGATGGCTCAGCTATGGGACATTGCCTTGCACAACAGCCTCCCAGAATGGACTGTTGTTCAATCCCCAGTGTCCAGATGGTCTCCCAAACCAGGATAGATTTCTGAGTGCATAGCCAGGAGTAACCCTAGA